>JAKSZU010000012.1:16103704-16291204 GCA_026018925.1 Tupaia tana
GCGACATAGCCATTACGCTAACTGCTGGTCCCCAATAATAGGTTTTTTAACTCATACTTTTTCTTTGTTTTGATAGCTTATATTTTAAAATTTCTATTAAATTTTGGAGTTTTTATTTTGGTCCTGACTCTCTTCCTTAATGTCTCTCTCTTTTCTCATGTAATCTATTTCTTCCTTTATGTCTTTAATTAGATAATTATTTAAAATCATTATCCAATCCTTCTCTAATTTTCTTGAGACCATAGACCTGTTGTTTATTTTACCTGTTTCACTCAAGGTAGGATTTTTCCCTCATTGTATTAGTTAGGAGTTGGTTTCATTGTGAGTTACATAAATAAGAAAAATAATGACATAAACAGACATTTATTTGTCTTATATAAAAGTTCTAATGTGACATTGTCAGTCCAGAAGTGATGATGATGGCGACACCGTTGTCTTTATGGTCCAAGGAGGAGCACTAGCCATAGCATCCATGCTACAGACGGAGTGGGCAAAGGGAAGGAAGGAAGAAAAGATGCCTGACAGCTGTCTTTGGGGAAATATACTGGAAACTCCTATATGCCACGTCTGCTTATATCTTACTAGCTACAGCATAATCTGACTACCGCTAACTGCCAGAGACTTGGCTAACTTCTAAGTTCTAAGCAAGAAAGAATGAGAGGATGGGAGTTTTCACCATAAGCAGCATGTCGGCTCTGCCAGGCTGAAATATTTCCTAATATTGGATTAGGCGCGCATCTTTAGTGGTGCTTCATTCTAGACTCCTGTGCCACTTGAGTTGTGATGGTCTATTTCTCCAGATAGGTTTTAGTCTTGCATCTCCCAGGTACCTCAGAGTATGCCTTGTTTTGGGTTGACTTTTGTTGTCATATTGTTAATTGCTTGTGTTGGGGGGCGGGGAACAGGGTCACTAAACAACATGGGGAGTATAAATTTGAACTCCAGGCCTATGTGAAAGATTTCATTAAGGGTAAATATCTGGGGAGAAGATTTTCTTTTTCCTCTGAGAGCGTAGTCAAGATAGACAAGCAACCTGTACACAGAGAATGTGTTGAGTGGATATTTTATTCTGTCCTTTTATGCATGATGTAACCTCTTGAGTGTCCTGGCTTTATGCAGCGTTGAAGCATCACATTGTACAGACCCAAAGCTTCATTTTCTGCTCCAATGTAGATATAAAAACTCAAGCATTTTGGTGGATGAGACTGAAACTTCCTGTGCCCCTTCCCTCTTCTTCTACTACTTACCAGGACAGTTTTGGGGTCAACTCATGGGAATGTTTTTCCCTTTTTATTTTAATTCCCCTGGAGATTTCTCTTACTTTTTTATTACAAGCTTTTAAAGGATTAAATATAGAGTATGTATGTTTGTCTATCACTTCTTTCTAGTACTGCTAGATATTTTGTAGCAGGAAAATTTTAGATTACCATTCTACCTATTGAAGGATATCCCCCCATATCCTTTTTAGAATTCCTCTTATATTTTTATTTACTTCTATTGGTCAACATTTATTTTTGTTGCTTATCACCAAGACTACAGACTGATAACAATTTGTATTTTAGAATTTGCCGCCTTGGGTCTGAGTCCGATTCTTGATGGTCCCTGAGGTTTAATACCTTGCTCGAGAGCTCCAGGAAGAGAGTGCCAGATGGCTGCTCTGGGGCTCCTGATGTAATCCCTCCACTGGAGAAATTCATCAAGGGAAACGTTCCACGCTGACTTAAGGCAGTCCCTCTGTGAATTCACCACTCTAATGTAAAGGTTTTGTGGGACTTCAGCTCTAGCATCCTGTGTCTGAGACCAGCTGCTTGGGGTCTTCAGAAAACCCTATCACGGACTACACTTGTTCCTTAGAAGGGACTGAAATGCACCCCATTGATGTCAAATGCACGGAATAATCAGTGTAGCAGAAAGTCTTTGGAGCCCCATCAGGGTGGGGCAGGCCCCCAAATACCTACAGCTAGTGCAAAACTGGACGAGGAGCTCCGCTAGGAAGCCCAAAGATGCCTTGTGGTCCGCCAGAAAGCACTGGGCTGTGAGGAGGGCAGAGAATGCACGTGCGGAGGAGTTGGGACAACTAGGTTCTTCCCTCTTTGGTCCTGGGTCTGCCATTCACATGCAAAGTCACCTTGGGCTCCCTCTAAGTTTCCTGATGAAGCAAATGGTGATAGTTGCCAGCCATGCCTTCCTTCTAGAGCTGCAAGAACCAGATACCTCATGCATGCTACATGTGTGCAGACGTGAAGAGAAAAAACATTCTCAACTTTACCAATGAAGAGACTGAGGCTCAGAGATAAGAAGTGAGTTCTCTGAGGTCACACAGCCAGTGGGTGGCTGAGCTGGGGCTCAAGTCTGAGACTTGTGAGTCCATAACTGGTTTCCTGTCCACAATGCCCCCACTGTAGAAATGTGAGCGAAAACAGGAAGAAGGGAATTAAAAGTTTGCAAGTATCTCCTCTCGGCCAGCTGCTCTACACACCCTCTATTGTGTGCTCACTACACAACAGTCTGAAGTTAGAGGTTAGTTTTCTTATGCTTAGTCTACAGAAGAGAAAACCAGGTATCAGAGACTGTCCATGTCTTACCCAAGGCAACACAGACCTTGGAAGAGCTAGGATTCGAACCTGCCATTGTCTGATGGCAAAGCCTCCTTCTCTCTCCCTCTCCCTCCCTCCCTCTCTCTCTTCACACTTCTCTCCAGATATTGGCATGCTTTCCTAAAATCCATATGCATTTAGACAAGGTTCAAATCAATTAGTTCACACTTTGCTGCCGAGTCTCCTCTGTGCCAAAGGTGATCAAGGTGCTCCCAGTTTTATGCATTCAAACCCAATGAGGCCTCTCTCCCTACTTCTTGCATGACAGCCCAGAATTGAGAACCGCCGTGCATATGGTGTTTGCAAAATGCTAGTTGTGTATGGGTGTTTAAACTTTAGTTTTGCATCTTTTAATTTATTTATGCAAGCAAGCCGCCTTTCATGAATTTTAATCTGTGCTGCCTTAAAGAAGTGCTTTCCAAATGGGACAGCATTTGTGATCACACTAAGCCATTCTAACTGCTTGCAGGCCTGGGGAGAGAGGCAGTGGAGAATATTAGCAAGCTCTGCACTGTCCCTGTGTCATCCCGGGCATTGTGGCGTAAAATGCGCTTCGTGTCTAGAAAAAAAAAAAAAATAACAACTGTGACTCAAGTCTTTGGTTATTTTTAATGCTGAGCGGCAGAACCACAGGGAATATTATGAGTTCCAAGATTTCTGACAGGAGGGACTTGCTGCCGAGTGCTTTCTTCAGGAAAGAGAGAGAGACACTGCTACAAGTCTTTATTCATTTATTTATCATGCTTCAGTTCCCTAAAAAAGAAAACACTTCTCCTGTGCAGGGGAAAATTGCTTCAATGGATAGATTGCATTTAAATAATTTAAGTATAAAATTACTCGAACGGGCCGACTGATATTTCGAAAACGAAACAGTCACAATCACTTAAGAGCACAGGCCACGTTGGTGATCCGGTGTGTAGTTGAGGAGCGGGAAGAGCTTCTGCCTGACCTGGGAGGGCTCTCTGTCCTGCTCCGCGGGTGCCCTCAGATGAAGCTGGTTTCTGGTCAGGCCCCGCAAAGGGATAGGACTTACAGACCCCAGAGCCTTGAAAGGGAAGTAAACTGTTCACAACTTCTGGGTGTTAGCCTTCATTTAAGCAGTTAGGTGGAGCAGGCACTGGAGGCGTCCCGTCCTGCCTGTGTGAGCCCTGCTGTCCAGCCTTCATGGTCCTGAAGTTCCTTGTCTGCACTGAAGGCTGAGAATACTGACCTCCCACGGCTGTTGTGGGCTGACTCAGGTTCCTGAGAGGACCCAGCCTGGTGCCCGGCATCTGATGGTCCATCGTGTTATGTCCCGCCACCTTCTTCCATGTTTCTGGGAGGCTGCTCCTATAGAGATGCCATCTGGTCCTAGAGCGTCTCTGTCCTCAGGAAGACTTCATCTTGCTGATGACAGGCCCTTGGTGGTCTGCCCATCCATGCCTGTGGAAAACATGGTCACACCGAGGAGGTTCTGTCCTCGCCTGTGCAGATAGCATTTTCCAAGTTGGCTTTGTGGTCCAGGAGTATTCTGAAGAGCCTGGCAAAGAAATGGCTCTACCGTCAAATGCATTTGCAAAGCTCTATACACTGTGTACCCCTGTTAGAGATTAGCCAGTCACCCTGCTGTGCCAAGGGCTCTGAGAAGTCCTGTAGACGAGAGACCTTTCACTTTTTGTGTGTTTTGCTAGAGGAAGCGTGCACCCACGAGAGAGAGACACAGAGACAGAGAGTGAGGGACAGGAAAACGCAGCCCCCATGGGGAATGGGCACACTCTAATTCCTTCTCACTCCAATTTCTTCTCTTTCATCTTTTTCTCTTTTTGGGATTTTGAGCACACATGCACATGTCCCTGGCATGTTCAGGTTTGAGACCCGAACTATGTAGTCAGCCCTGGGGGATCCTTAACCATCAGGCCATGAGCTGGCCCAAGAGACCTTTTGACTTTAAATTCAACATACCTGTGCATAGTATTCATCATCTTCAGCAATGAGGTGCTCCCACACTACCCTCACACCACATGGTCTGTTCATCGTCTTTAGAACGGGACTTACTGGAACATACTGCCTGTTCCCACCCAATTCTGTTGCTTTCTGTATTATTTTTCTATGGCATTTAAAAGACCAGCTTCTTAGGGGTTTCAGGTCTTTTTTGTTCACTATTAGTTAACTAATGAAGCAAATGTGCTAAATGCTGGGCTTGAGATCAGTAAAGTGTCACTCAGCCCCTCACAGTGTAGAATCAAGACTGGGAACAGACACATGGGGGAGACGGGAAGGTCAGTTCCTAGTGTTATTAGTACGTGTGAAAAGCACTGGGTTAGGAGATGGAGGGAGGTGGGGCTACGGGGAGACAGCTAATGTCTGGCCTGGGGATGTCAGGCCAGGTCTCCTGGAGGAGTCCATTCACATCCTGAGGTCTGTTGTCCTCCGTGCTTGGGGAGATTCTGCCTCCAAGGCATTTAGGAAAAGCAGCGTGCCGGTATGGGCGACTGGTTCTCAGCAGCACCAATGTTTACTTTGAAGAGAAAATGTCTGCTTTGTAGGCAAATGTTTTCAGCATGGAAATGATCATTGCAATTGCTGTGGTTGTCACAAATGTTTCATCAGAGCCGATAAAGCAGCTGAGTGTTGGCAAAATCGATGAAAACATCTTGAGAAGTGTTCGCTGCCTACTTAGCCGTCTGTGGCTCATCTGGTGTGAGGGAGGCGGGGAAGGAGGCGGTGAACTGAGGCCACACATGAGACGTGGCGAGGCGATGAGGCGTGGCGGATGGGCATGCAGGCTTTGGAGCCTGCTGGCCCAGTTGGAAACCCTGCCTCTGATTCTCGTGAGCTCTGTGACATTGGACAGCTTACCTAACTGTTCTGTGCCTCCATATCCTCACTTGGACACTGGGCATAATAGCAGTCTGGACCTTATGAAGTCATTACCGGTGTTTAAATGAGTCACACGTAAGTGCTTTTAGCAGTTAATAAATATTAGTTTGTATGGTAATTATTGGAGGTTCAAATCCTTATACCTTTGTGTCTCACCTGACAAGAGGCATTTCAAAGCACCATTCATTGGAAAAGTATTTACTGGGCACCTTCCATGTGCCAGACCCTGTTAGGGCTGGGGATCTTGTGGAGAATGAGACAGACCTGCCTTCTGTTTTTTTGGAGTTCTCTTTCTACTGAAGTAGACAAATGAATCAAACACATAAATAAGAAACCCTTTAGATTTTATGGGTTTTACAGCTCCACAGCCTACTGGTGCAGGGAGCCAGATCCCACATACCTGACTTTCAAGTTCCAGCTCCGGTGGCTTGAGAAAGATGCTGGGCACGTGTGCGCGCATGCTCAAAGTTCCGACAGGATGAAAAGATGGAGGAGAGGGAACTGCATCATGACCACAGGCATTGGGGAGTACTTTCTCCCTTTTCCTCTCTCTCTGTCTCTCTGTAGAGAGCACACACCCTCTGGAAATGAAAACGAAAAAGATCAAAGATACCTTTAGAACATGATAAATGTTATAATAGAAACCATAAATCAGAGTAACAGACAGGCGAAGGTAATGGAATCCCAAATTGCCCACTATACTCAGATGGGCACAGAACTTATTTAAATTTCTGAACTTCTCTGATGTTCTTCATGTGTTACTTGACGGTTGATATAAAAAATAATTAATTGCTTTAGTCCAACCTGTAATTTTAATCTAATGGAAGAATCGAAATAGCCTCTCTGGGAGTTTGTTTTCCTGTCTTTGGCTCAGCAAGCTATCTGGGTACACGGGGAGGGTGTGTCTTATCTAGACCTCGTACTCTTCCAGATGGGAGCCCAGGTCCCCGAGCCGTCCTTTCGCTATTCTCCAGAGTTTCTGGTCTGTGACGCGCACTGTCCCTCTGCCTGAGGGCTCTCCTCTCCTAGTGGCTGAGTCCATGGTGACTGTTTTCCTTTGCCCTGTTTCTCTCTCTCAGTCCTGTCTCCTCCCCTGGCTCACTGCAGCTCTCCCTGGCTCTGCAGACCCATGTGGGGCTCTGACTCTCCAAGGCACCACCATCCCTGACCTCCCATGTGCATCCTCTGTTGAGTCAACTCTAGATTTTTTATGACAGATCCTGTGGAAGGCTCACTGGGTCTCAAATCTTCAGTCTCGTGCACTCCTCATGGGGACCCAAGGAAGCTTAGGCCAGCCGAGACTCGGCAGTTCCTCCTAACTCTGCATATACTATGATTTTTCTACACATGCAAACCTATAATGAAGTTTAATTTATAAATTTGGCACAGTAAGAGACTGACAGTAACCAAAATAGAACAATTATAACAACGTACTATCAAAATTTATGTGAATGTGGCCTCTCTTTCAAAATAGCTTATTGTATTGTACTGTAGGGACTACAGAGAATAAATACACACACACACACACACACACACACACAAACAGGAACTGTTAAGTACTGTTATTTGAAGGTGGCATTATACTAGTTAAAATGTATATTAGAAACACCAGAGCAATTACATTTTAATCCTCTTTAATAGATGATCCAGTGAAAGGTTTGAATTTGTTTTCCCTAAATCACATAGTTGGCTTCTTGTTTGACTTTTCTTTCTTTCTTTCTTTTTCTTTTTCTTTTTTTTTTTTTTTTTAAGGTTTTTGCCATAGGGTGTATGCACTCACCAGAGAGAGACAGTGAGAGAAAAAAATTAAAAATTAGCCCCTGAGGGAATGTCCACGCCACAGTCCCTTCTCCTCCATTCTTCTCCTGGGATTTTGGGCCTGCATGCACATGTGCTCTGTGTGATATTCAAGCCACCAGGATCAGGACTCAAACTGTGGTTGGCCATGTGGAAGTCCAGCACCTTAATCACTACACCACATGCTGATCCCTTCTTGTTGTTCTTAATTATCATGTTGAGGTATTGAGGAATAGAATAGACAAGGAGGGCAAAGTTGTTTTATCAGAGGAATGATCTTTTGTGGTCCACAAATAAAAGTCTGGCTGGCCTTGGGAGTTTTTCTTTGTTTCCTTTCCTGATACATGCTTTCTGGCTGGAAGTCCTGACTGTCTTGGATGTAGCTTTGTAGAATTATGGGAATGTCACTTTGTCTGAAAACTATTTACCGACAATACTTGAAATGATTTTTGTTTTGTTTTATTTTCTGTTTCTAAATGTATAAACCTTAGAGATTCATATTAATTAATTGGGAGACAACTATAATTAGATCAACAAGTCTCAGGGGGACCAGCAGTTGGTGTAATCACTATGTCACTGGACTCCCATGTAGTCGACTATGGTTCAAGTCCTGTACCCGGTGGCTTAAACTCACACCGGGTGTGTGTGCGTGCATGCCCAAGATTCCAAGAGGAGAGTGGAGGAGAAGGGATTGTGGCGTGGCCATCCCCCCCTGGGGGGGTTATTTCCCACTTTCTGTCTCTCTCTGTGTCTTTCTGGTGAGTGCACGTGTCCTATAGCAAAAACCTCTCAAAAAAAAAAAAAAAAAACCAACAAGTCTCTTAAAAGAAGGTAAGCATTTCAGACAAGTAAGTGGTGTAGTGGTTAAAGCTCTAGATTTTCATATGCTCAACCGTGGTTCGAATCCTGGACCTGGTAGCTTGAAAAATCACCCTAGACACTTGTGTGTGTGTGCCCAAAATCCATGGAAGAGAAAAGGATCACAGCATAGCAGTCTCCCTTGGGTAGTGATCTCTCCTATTCCTTCTTATAGTCTCTCTCTCTCTTTCTCACTCACTCTCTCTCTCTCTCTGATACATGCATGTACCTTATGACCAAAACCATAAATAAATAAAGGAAGGAAGGTAAAAATTTCAATCAGATTGCTGTCCTAACAGAAGCCAAAATTAGTTCTCCAACTTGGAAGGAAAAGGAAATGGGGGCACTTTTTATGAGAAGAGAGAAGAAAAAATGAGGTAATTTAATTTTGAGATATGAGTGGCAAAAGGGTAACTTTCTCCAGAAATTTCCACATCCAGGAAAGTTTTCTAAAAACAAAAATACTAGCATCCTGAGGCGGTTGTGAGGGTTAAATGGAATAACCAATGTAATTAGCCTTATTATCACTATTATTATGACTGTGTGTTATTTCCATATAAATTTACTCTTGGTTTTAGGTCACAATTGTACCTCTATTTTCCTTGGCACTGCCGGCCTGCTACGTGTGGGCATATCCTGAGATCCTCTTTTTATTATATTATACAGTTTCTAAAAGTTGTTTAAGAACATTCCAGACATGTGTGCATGTGTGCCCTAAATCCTAACAGGATAGTAGAATGGAGAACAAAGGATTGCAATGTGACCAATCTACAATGAAAGGTGCATTTTCTCTCTCTCTCTCTTTCTCTCTCTCTCTGACAAGTGTATCTGCTCTCTTGCAATAATAAAAATTAAGAAAAAAAGAATTTTAAAAAGTTGTTTAAAATCATAATCGGAACAATGTCCTTTATAAGTAAATGGTATACATCTAAATAAGACATATACACTACTCTGTATCCTAACTCCTATAGTAAATCCTGAAATGGATAAAGCTTACACTCAGGTGCCCCCTGGCTCAAGGCGTGACTGAATGTCTGGAGATGGTATTTGTGTTGATTTTAGGAGGTGAGACTCTTCCCCCACACTGTGCTGGGGCTCAGGCTTGGAAGTTGCTGCAGCAGGAACTAGGGCCATGCAATGCAAGGCCAAGGCCAAACTCACTCAGGGTAGAACAGAAAATGTTATGTAGCCAAAGAGCTTGCTTCAGTCAGTGAGAGGCCAATGGTTGCTGATGGAGAGAATTTGGGAAGGAGTGGGGATAGAAGAAAAGTGAAAGGGAAAAAGTGTGAAGTGGGAAAAGAACAAATAAGCAAGAGCTGATCTCATGAGCTATGAGAGCCAGGAGACGTGAATGTTGTGCTTCTTTTCTCCCTTCCGTAGGGCGAGGTGCTCAGCTGTCTGTGCCTCAGTGTCTTCCCCTATAAAATGATGGGTAGAGTGAGGAAAGGACCTGGCACACGTCTGGCAAAGCTTCCTGGCTGCTTCATCACCATGGATCCCTTCAGCGGTCTGTTGACTGATGGACTCTATCTTTGGTTGGCGTTTCTCAGAAGCAGACATTAAGTGCAAGTGATTCATTTGGGAGGTGTAGAAAAATACCCATAAATAAGGGGGAAGAGAAAGAAAGCCAATGAAGTTGAAAACTGGAGCTTAATCCTACAAGGATACTCTGGGACAAGGTGCAAAACCACTTCTCAGCATTCTCCCACCTGACTGGTGAGGGTGCTGGGGTAATCATACACCTACTCCTAAGGGTGTTAATGCCTTGACACTTGAAACCTGCCATGTGTGGTCATCAGGCTGTGCTGTTTTGTGTATCTGGTAGGGTGGAGAGTTCTCAGACCCAGAGATTCAAGTATTGACAATTGGGAGCCAGCAGGGCGTGTATAGAAAGTTTGGGGGGATATGCAGAGGGGTTCTTCCAGCATGTGCTTCAGATCCCCTTCTCAGAATAATGTTTTGAAATGCATAAAATAAAACACATAGAATTACAAAGAAAACCAATTATATTGAAATTCAGTTCTATCCACAAGACCCCTTGGGGCCCCCCAGGTTATGAAACCCTGCTAGGGTTTCTTTGTGATGTGAAATGACATAGTTTTATGACCTGAGAGCACGGATTGTGTTACTCTGCCAGGAGGTGGGTGAGTAAAGTCCTGCTGCCTCTAAGTAGAAACTGTTTCAGAGGAAAAATGCATTCACCCACTCTGACAATCCCCGCAGCTCAGGGACCATAAATGATGCCGTTAGGTTCTAGCACTCTTTCCCTCTCTCTCTTTCTCTCTCTTTTTTTACAATGTTTGTTTTGCTCTGTTTACATTTCTGGGTATTTAATGTGTCCATTGTTAGCCCCCAAAGCACTATGGGCAACAATTTGCCCACGTAGCCCTGGCAGCCGCTCTGGTTCCCTGAGATGTCACTGGGAGCTCCATCTTTAAAGTGATGTGTCTGAAGCACGAGGGTCCGCCACCACAGAGGGTCAGGTCCATCGTGTGGCATCACAGTGCCAACAGGTGTCCTTGTGCTCCGTGTGGCACGGCTGCCCCACTGGGAGCTTTAAGCCATTGAGACACTATTCCACCTCCTAATGTGACTCCATGGCTCTGTTACTCACAGCTAAATTACAGTATTATGACTTCATTGTTGAGTCCCAATTCTCCTAATTATAGCCTAGAGATCTATTATTTGATTTGGTAACACCAAGTGCTTCTTTTCTAAATCATGTAATCTCTTGTAGCTTATTAATGTCAGGTTTGCGCACACGCAGGGACTTGGTTGTTTGCCAGGCAGAATCAAATTTTCAAATTTTCGCTGTGTTATGTTACAGGGCTTTGCTTGTTACAATCTAATTATATTGGCACTGAAATACCGAAAACCAATTTATATTAGAAAGCACTTTAACTCTTTCTTTGGAGTGAATTTACATGCCTAAGTGTCTGCCACGCCATTGGTCTTTTAGTTTTTCCACTGGGAAATTCCTTCTGGGAAAGAGGTAAAACAGTCCCTTTCCATGAAAAAGTCTGCCCTCTGTGGAAAAGCACTGGGAATGTGGCCCATCTTGAAACTGTGTGAAGCATGAGGAAGTCAGCACTCCCCTTCTGGCTCCCTACTGTCCCCTGCTGGGAGGGGCTCTTGCCCCAGCCACTCAGAAACCTCTCTGCTGGGGGGCTGTCACCCCTGTAATGTCCTCTGCACCATCCCCTTCTTTGGCTTGAGTTTCCTTTTCCCTGCCCTCTTTGTCCCTTCAGCCCTTCAGCCATATGTTCCTCCTGTTCTCCTAGGGGCCCAGTTGACCCATTGCCTTGAAGACCAGGAAGGACTTGTGGCCTGTAGAAGTTGCTCCTCTGCCACATCCTCACTGGCTTTCCTGTGGCTATTGCATCTGACCATGTTTTCGTCTCATTGTTCTGTCAGTTTCCCTAGTAATGACCAGAAACACTGTTACTTGTCGGATTGTCATAACTGGGGAACACAATCTATTGGGTCATTTGGAAAATCATGACATATTTTTGCATAGGAAAATGTAAAAAAATACAACATGTCTTTCCTACCAACCTAATAAATTATCCAACATGCTGGTTTTGAAAGGACACCAACTCCCTACTTGCTTTTTAATTTTTTTTTTTTTTAAATAAGAGAGAGCATGGATGTGCCAATTCAAGAGAAACAGAAAGTAAAAAAGGAAGCCAGACACAGAAGCACCTTTGAAAGGATCTCACCACACCAGAATCCTCTGTCTTCAGCTCTCTAGTTCCTCAGGATCTTGTGCACCCATGTATACACCTAGAGTGTCTTCAGTCTAGCCTGGGATTGGAACTTGTGACCAACCCTATGGCTTCCAGTCTTGCTGGGTACCTGCATTATTGCTGCACCACAGTGACTAGGTCCCTCCTGGCTTTTGTCTTCTCTTCTGCCTCCTGGTTCCTTCATTTTCCTTGATCTTCTATGTAACAGACCTTGATCCTGTTGATTTGGTACAGGTAAATAGGGAGAGGGTATCTCGGGGACAGCAGGGATGCAGGTAGAAAGGAACTCAGAGAGGATGGCATTTGATGGAAGAAAAAAAACAGAGACATTAAAACCAGACAGATCTGGGGACCAGCAGTTAGCGTAATGGCTATGTCACTGGACTCCCATGTAGTCGACCGCGGTTCGAGTCCGGACCTGGTGGCTTAAACTCATGCTGGGCATGTGTGCGTGCGTGCCCATGATCCCGAGAGGAGAATGGAGGAGAAGGGATTGCGGCGTGGCCATCCCCCCTGGGGGGTGATTTCTCGCTTTCTGTCTCACTGTCTCTGTCTGTCTCTGGTGAGCACACGTGCCCTGTGGCAAAAACATCTCAAAAAAAAAAAAAAAAAAAACCAGACAGATCTGGATGGGAATCCTAGCACCTCAGTTTCCTATTCTGTGTCTTGGGCAGATTGTAGACTTTTTGTTTTTTAAGAGGTTTTTGCCTTAGGGCTGTGTACTTTCATGGGAGTTTAGGGATGGACAGTGTGAGAGGGAAAGTGAGAAATCACCCCCGAGGGATGTCCACACTGCAATCCCTTCTTCTCTACACACACAAACCCTTCTTGGGAAAGCGTGCATCTGGCATTGAGTTTCAAGCCACTGGGCCTGAGCTTCAAACTGCGGTGGGCCATGTGGGAGTCCAGTGATGTAACCACTACGCCATCTGCTGGCCCCAACTCTTTCTGAGCCTGAATTTCCCTCATTTCTAAAATGGGTAAAGTCACACTCATCTGTCTCAGAGGATGTTGTGAGGATAAGTGAGATAATGTGAGTAGAGCACCTAGCGGAGTTCTGAGAAGCAGGGAGCGCTTGACACCTGACTCCTTTCCCCAAGAGACTTTCCTTCTTGAGCTTACACTCTGGGACTGTGTGGCTCTGGGGACTAGGCTCTTCCCAACTGAGGATATCTTCTCTCGCCTCTACTGGGGTCCTCGGGGCCCTGTCCAGCACTGCTTCTCACGACTGTAGCTTCAGTGTGACTCGGATTTCTGTGCTGTAAACATCCTTTGTTTAGCTGGAAATGTATCAGCCAGTGCCCAGCTTCCCAAAGACATGATGAAGTTAGATCAGTCCTTTTACTTGTAAAGTATGTGTTGTGGCTACAATGGGTAGAGATTCACCCACTGCTGTTTATTGGGCAGAATTAATTCTGGAGATCAAAACCATAACTTGTCTCCAAGGCCTTTGCACATTTCTTCTGTTTAATTTAGTTTTTTATTATGACTATTTCAAACATACTGAAGTGTGTATAGCAAACACTATAACTAATGCCTCCCTTCCCACCACCAGCTGTCTCAGACTCTATGTGGTGTCACATGTGCTTCCGGCCTTTTGCTTCAGGTAAATTTCTGGGCCTGTGTGCTCCTCTTCGGGCCATTTTGGATCTCACTTTTCCCCCAAGGGGATCACCCTTCTGTATCTGGTTCTTACCATTCCCTTGCAAGTTTCAGCACATTCGTACACATATTTGTATTCATAGCAATGTCTATACCTGGTGCGCTATACTCCCTTTTTTATGTTTATTTATTTAGGTGTTCCATGAGAGAGCAAGAGGGAGACAGAGAGATGGAGAGATGGGCATTCCCAACAGGGTTCACTGCCTGAGATCTACCCCAATCTCAGCTGGCCAGGATATACGTACGGGCCTGGTAAGCTCAGGGATGTCCGAGGACATGGACCCAGGACCTTTCCCATATGGCTTCACTTGATTTACCACTGCCCTGCAGCCTGGCTCGTGTGCTTAGCTCACTGTATCTGTGGTGTCATGTGTGGGAGAAGGAATGGGCAGGCTCTGCTGTTTCAATTATTTTAACCTCCATGTCCTCGTCTGTAAGAGGAAGATAATAAACCCCCTTCACAGACACAGACTTGCTTTGTGTAAAGTATGGAGCATGATATCTAGCATGTGATGGATGCTTAATATATTTTTGTTCCTGTTAGGATGGGATTATATTTAATATTTTCCATTTTGCAAGAGGGCACGAGTGCTTGCTAGAGAAAGAAAGAGAGAGAGAGAGAGAGAGAGAGAAAGACAGAGAGAGAGAGAGAGAGAGAGCACTCCTCTCCCCCATGGCAGCTGGTCTTGGTGCAATCCTTTCTCCTCCATTTTTCCTTCCAGGATTTTGAGCACACAGGCACATGCACCTGGAGTGTTTCTCCAGCTTCTGGATTTGGGACTCCAGCTGTGCAGGAGGCCATGTGGGATCCAGCTGCCTTCACCACCACACCAGCAGCTGGCCCTATATTTAATACTTAATCATTACTTAATTTGGAAATATTTGGTAAGTTTCCTTTTTTGTTCCCACAACTTAACTTTTTATTATGAAAAATTTCAAACATGAACCAAAATAGAGTGATGAGACCCGAAAATCCCACATGGACCCATACTTGGGCTCCACTAATCCAAACTCTCCATGTTTTCTTTAAAGTCAAGGTAGCTCTCAGCCCAGAAGTACTTCCATCAGCTGGGGCTTGGCTGCTGCATTGTACCGGTCGGTCGGTGAGGCAGAGCACAGACTTGTCCCTGGAGGAAGTGCTTGCATTCTCCAGTCTGCAGCTCATCTCACTCCCCTCTGCAGGCAGAAAGTGTTGCTACAAAGCTTTGAATGACTAAAAATTCAGCTACATTTTCTTAGCTCATGACATAATGCAATGGTAGGGAGGCAGCTCAGTATCGTGATATTTTTAGTTGATTTCTTTCATAACCGAGAGAGAGAGGATGAGGTGTACCCTTGACAGGATCTTACTGTGCTGCAGTCCTTCCCCCAGCTTCCTGGCTCACACCCCACGTACCCAATGTGTGCAGGTCGACCTGAAATCTGAGCCCAGTAAGTGTCCTATTATGATTTGTTTCATTCAGTCTTTATGTCGAATTTCCCATTGCCATTTCCATGTTCAGATGAAGAAACAAGTTGAGAGACATTAAGTAACTTGCCCCAAATCACCCAGCTGATAACTAGCAGAGAGACTCCAAGCAAACCCATACTGACTTTCTTCCCTACTGTCTATATTCACTTCTTTCTTATGAATATACATTTTGGAAAAAAAAAAAAAAAACACAGAGAAATTTCCCCAGAGTTTTGTAGGGGGGGTTCCCCAAGTACTAGGAGTTTAAATACCCAAATTTTAAGTTTGTCTAAGGCTTATGTTCTGGAGCCCTCTTTTAGGCATGAGTGAGTTTCTAGAAGCGCAGGCAGACACTGTAGATAATTTGCTACCTGCTCATTTTCAATGTGTTGGTGAACACTCATGAGAAGCTCATTAATTGTGAGCCTCTGTAAGCTCATTGTGTTGTAAACCAAGCCTGACAGCACAATAGACATCGATTAAAGGAAGTGGCCTTTTTGCCAGCCAGTGTAGGAGCTGAGAAGGGGCAGCCATGCAAATCAGCCCAGGGATAATCGACAAGATTGCTGGGCTGCACGCAAGCCCTTATCAGAGTGAGTTTTATGTCCCTGTCCTTAGGTAACCCAGCAGAAACACAAGCTGTTCTGATAACAGTGATTCTAACCGCATTCACCATGGTGGTGTGACAGGGTCAGGCGGGAGGCCTAGTAATGGGGAAAGGCGTGAAGGCCATGGCCTGACAAGGCTGAAATCCATTTGTTACTCTCTGCTCAGAATGCCCTTGCTCCTTTTCTAGATTGGTGGGTTCTGGCTCATCTTTTAAGATGAATCAGTTCCTCCCTGAAGCTTGCTCTGACTCTGCTAGGAAGAACATTCCTTCTTCTGTGTTCTGTGAGCTCCTAATTTATTTTCTGGAAGGGCTCTAATTATGTGGGTGTCTGAAACACCTTCCCCCTTCTCCAGGTCTATAAAAGTGCAGAACTCAAAAGTTTACGGATGCACTGGGAAACCAGAAGCATCAGTGAGTGGTGTAGACTTGTGAGTAAACGGGAAGGAATCGCACCATCGGTATTGCTGCTTCCACCATTTAGTTTGCTTCTTTCCACTTTTGGGCTCTCAGGAGGGAATGTATTGCTCTTTTTGCTTCATAACTAAGAGAACATAGAACCAAAAGCCCTGGAAAGCCAACATCAGCCCTTAGGAGGCTTTGGAAACATTATTATTTTTTTTTTTAGCAAATATGAATTTTTAGAGGAGATTCTCTTACTAGAGACTAGGAAAATATACTTTTATTTAAAGTGTAGTGTGTATTTATGTGTAGTATTATTCTCCAGGTGATAGGGAAATCCAGCCAGTCAAAATATCCTTTGTCGTATTTAACATATATATAATTGTACTGTGCAGGCTAAACTACTGCATTAAATGGAACCAAATAGTGTCTAATGGCTCAAGTACAGTGAAATTTTCTCTCACTCATGTGATAATTCGGTATAGGTGTTCAGGGTAATGGGCATTTCTCTTCCACGCAGTGATTCAGGAGTCTAGCCTCTTTCCATAGAGAGAGTCCATGATCTTCTGGGTATCATCCTAGTCTGTACTTGAATGGTAGAAACAGAAAGAGCAAGCAATGGGTCCTGTCGGAGTTTTATGGCTTAAATTTAAAAATGGCGAACGTATTACAACCATTCATGATCCATGGAGAGAACTTAGTCACACAGTCCAGCTTAACTGTAAGAGTAGGGGGACATGCCTTTTGCTCTCAGGAAAAGAATTTTAGTGAAGATCAAAAGCCCATGGCTCATCTTAGCTCCTTCCTATTTTCTCCCCCTCATACTTCCCAGAGGAGCCAGATCCCATGATGCTGAGTTACACACAGACCCTCACACAAGTGTTCCTCATATTTGGACCATTCCTGAAGGGTTCCATGTTCCATGTTCCATATATTAAACAATGTATTTCCCATTTATGTCCATAATGATTTGGAAATATGTTCCCAAACACAGAACAATATTTCCTTTATGAGTTCATGTATTTACATCAAACAGTACCCCAACTTTGCCAAGAGAATTGTATTCTTCCCACCAAACTGTGCTTTATGGTAGTCAAATACATCTGCATGATCCCTCATATCAATTTAAATAAATAAATGTGTTCCAATAGCACAGAGTAAATGGCCATTTGCCTAACTCCATGGGGCTGGGCTTATTCATCTGCCACAACTCTTGGTGGGCATTATAGCAGACAGCAAGAATCCCTACCTGCAAGCGCCTCCTGAAGATGCTATGCAGATTCTGCCAGGCAATGCCTTTGACAGGTGACAAGCTTACTCTCCTGCTAAATGGAGTTTCTGGGCAAAGGGCCATTCAATGGTATGGCTCTTTGGCCAAACACTGGCAGAGTTCAGTGAGCAGAGCTTCTGCAATTACTGGAGGAGATCATTGCCATGATCTACCCAAAGGGGTTCCTAGGACATGACTGGTGCCTTCTTTTGGGAATCATGTACAATATGATTTAATGCCCTTAATCTGCTTTCAACTATTATCAGATGAGCCTAAGAAAGCTAATAAACAACAGGAATGAGCTGAAGAGAAATATTAGCTTTTCATTTTGTGTCTAATTAAGAATGCATTCAGATAAATATTATATTGGGTTGTCAGGAAAGTCATGATATGTTTTTGCATGAAAAAATATGTCATGACTTTATTGATAACCTAATAGAATGCATATCTAAAAGTTACTTAGATTATTCTTTAAGCTCATGAAGTAAGAAGTTCAGAGACAAGGCTTTGGGTCAGGTTCTCAACAATCTCTTGACTTTCCCCTCATGGTCAGAAAGTGGCTGCTACAGTGCCATCCATCACATTCTCACATGGCATCTAAACCAAGAAGTAAGGAACAGACCTTTCCCTTGCAGTATTTTCTTTCTTTTTATCAGGATGGATCTATGCACATTCTCTCCATCACACTGCTCCTTAAATCCTATTATTTGTTTCTAGATCAATCACTGCCTAATGGGAATGAACTTAGCCCAGTTGATTTAGAATGATTCATGACCTGGAGCTGGGTACACTGTCCAAAATTTGTCTGTTATCTGGACAGAATTCAAATTTTTCTGTAAAGAAGAGGTAGGGATCATTGTTGAGCAAGCAATCAGTAGGATTTCCTATCTTCCTCAAGGAGTTTCTAGCTTTTTTATTATACTAAATAAGATTAAAAGATTAACATCCTTCTTGAATATTCTCACTTATGTCCACCCACAGAAAAGCTTTCATAAAACCTTTAAGGTTATAATCTCACTTTCCCTTGAAGCATTTGTTTTTACTGCTCTAAAAACAACTACAGGACAATTACTGAATGCTTACTATGTGTCCAGCACTATATTAAGTGATTTATGTGCATTATCTGATTAAAGCCACTAAATAAACAAGATAAGGCTGATACTGTGAGACCCTCATTTTGAAGACAAGGGAAAGAATCTTAACATACTTAAATGCTGCTGTTCAAGCTTACACAACTTGTAAATTCTATCAGCTGTATTTGAACTTCTCACCTCTGGCTTCAGAGTCTGTGTCATTAGCAAGTTCACCATGTTGGCTTTGTTTCTTACATTACTAAGTACCCTGTCTAGGTATATTCCCCTGGCCAATTCTAAGATATCAAGACTTGAAAAAATGTAGTAGGTCCTTACCAGACCTAATACAATGAGATTAAAGCAACATAATATGATTGTTGGTTTCTACCAAGCTAAAAGGTATTTTTTTAATTCACTTGTTTTAATACTTTCAGCCAGAGATTCTTTATTACTATTATGTAATTTCTAGGTCTCTTTCTTCTTTTAAAAGTTTTTTTTTATACATTTGATCACTGTACATCAACACAGCTTATAAAATGAATTTTCCCAACATGAACATACTGCACACCAGTCCAGTTAAAAATATCATACATGCTATCATCAACAGACAGTCCTCCACTTGTGCACCCACTAGGTGTCCTGCCTCTCTATTTTTCTCTTTGATTCTCTTCCTCTCACTCTTCCCCAGCTCTCAAGTTCTTCCCACACTGTATCCAGTATTTGCAACCATTTTCCATGCTTCTATATGCTCCAGTCTTTCAGTTTCCACCATGTGGGCATTTGGTATATATTAAGTAGTAACATACCATGTCTCTCTTTCATAGAATGACTTGTTTCACTCAGAAGTAAATCTTCTACATTTGTCCACTTTTTATCAAGTGCCAGGGTCTTGTATTTTATAGATAAATAGTATTCCAGAGTGTACATGTGCCACATTTCTTCAATTCATTCATATGTTAGTGGACATTTGGGTTGGTTCCATGTCTTGGCAATTATGTATAATGTTCCAATAACATGGATGTGCAAGCACTTTTCCATCTGAATATGCTCCTATCCTTTGGGTAGATACCCAGGAGTGGACTTTCTGGATCACATAGTAGATCTACCTGTAGGTCTTTTAGGAAACTCCATATTGCTCTCCCCAGTGACTGTACTAATTTACATTCCCACCAACAGTGTAGCAGAATTCCCTTTTCACCACAGCCTTGCCAGCACTTATCTTTCCTTTTTCTTTTTCTTTCTTTCTTTTTTTTTTTTAAGTTTAGCCATTCTGACTAAGGTTATTATCTCATTGTGGTTTTGATTTGCATCTCCCTTATGACAAGGGATGATGAGCATTTTTTTCGTATGCTTTTTGACTTTTCAGATGTATTCCTGAGAGAGGTGTCTGTTCAGCTCATTTTCCCTCTTTTATTTGGGTTGATCTTTTTTTTTTTTTTTTTTTTTTTTTCTTTTCAGGTAAGCCATTTGAGTTTCCTATATATACTGGTTATCAGTCCTTTGTCTGAGGCATAGTTTTCAAATATATTCTCCCATTCCAAGGGTTGTTGATTCACCCTAACTATTGTTTCTTTTGCTGTAAAGAAGGTTCTTAATCTGATGTAATCCTGCTTGTCTATTTTTGGAATTGTTGCCTGTGCTTTGGGGTTTTTATTTAAGATATCTTTGCTTCTGAAGGAGCTCTTAAGTTTGTATCCACATTGACCAGAATTTTCCATTTTTTTTAAGAAACCTTAACTTTCAGTATACATAAGTAGCCTATAATTATGTACAAACAACAACGAAAACTTGTTTAACAAATATCCCAATGCAGAACTGAACAATCTTATTAATAAGCCAACCCAGTATCTTTCATTCCTATAAAATCTGAAAGACCAACAATAGGAATAATTAATTTTTTTCTTTTCTGTTATCCTGCTTCTCAGTGTTTAACTTTAGTCTTTTGCAATTCCTTTAATCTTAATATATCCCTGATTTGTCAGGCACCATTTTGGAGGAAGAAGGGAATGCAAAAGAAATCTAATGGGTATATGATAAGCATGTTAAAGGCTAAGGAATAAAGCGACGTCCAGAACTTATTTTTAAATGCACCAGAAATTAAGTCAAATGCAGATTGAAGAATCAACGAGTAAATAGAAAAATATATGAAAAGCAAATGTTGTGAAAAGTAAGTTGTAGAATTTAAGTTGTAAATATATTTACTGTATTGTTCACTGTATAATTCTTACAATTTTTCTGCCTGAATACTTTCTTTATAAAATGTTGGGAAATATGTTATTAAGAATCTAGATCCAGTGTTCAGTAGGTGGCATGGTGGTTAAGGTGCTAAACTCTCACATGGCTGACTATAGTTCAAGTCCCAGACCTGGTGGCTTTCTGACTTTCTCCATCCCTCTCTCTCTCTCTGTTTCTTTGTGTCTCTCTGGTAAGCACATGTTCCCTATAGCAAATTAAAGAGTAATAGTAATAGTAAATAAAATTAAATAAATACTTAAAAAAAAGAATCTAGATCCATTTGTATAAAAGAATCTCACAAGGTTAATTCCTCCGAAGTGACAACATTTAGGCTTTTTGTTAGCACCAGCTCTACTGCTCCCCAAACCACACAGCCCACATGTGCAAGCACTCAGGCACACACACCCACACCCACACACACACATACACACACACGCACACCTACAAAAAACAAAACTCCTATTCACTGGTTTTTAGAGGTACAGAGTTCCATGTAAGTTTATGTTTTATATCTACAAGTGGAAAGATCTCTGGGAAACTGAGAAACAATGTCTTGATAAACTAAGCAAGATTTTTCTTCCTTTCTTCTTTTCTTCTTCCTTCCTTCCATCCTTCTTTCTTTCCCCTTCCTCATTCCTTCTATCTTTCTTTCTTCCCTCCCTCCTGCTTACTATCTTTTCCTCCTGTTCTTTCTTTATTCTTTCCTGCTTTACCTTCCTCCACTATGCATCAGGACTATATTGGTCACAAGGAACTACAAACATGATTCTAATACGGAAGTGTCTGACTTAAGGAGACACTATTCAAATAGACAAGACAATACATATGCAAATAAAAGTAGAACAATGGTTTGAAGAGTGTGTATAGAATGTGTGTGTGAAACCAGATGGTTTCTCAAAGGAGATGTTGGATTTTGCAAGAGTAAGTAATTCACTAGACACATAAGGGAAGAAAACATTTCAGGTAGAGACAACACCACCTGCCTCTAAGTAGCTATGAGCCAAATATTGATAACTCAGAATGTCTGGAGTTCAGGCTGCTAAAGATGGAGGAGTGATTGGGTAGTGAGGATCAAGAGGTAAGCAGAGGCCAAATAATGCATAGACTTGCACAGCAGGCTGAAAAATTAGGACCTAGTGATCAAGGTAATTGTGTGACACTGGGATTTAGGTGGGGGACTAGAATAAAAGACAGATGTGATGATGTGGAGGAGGAATGAGTGGAGGCAAAGTAGAGGCAGAGGGACCAGCCAGGGCTGCTGCAATGGGCCAGGTGAGAGAGAGAGATGATGGTGTCTGAGTGAAGGCAGCAGCAGTGGATGGAATCATAGAGGTGAATTCAAGAGGAATCCAAGAGAGAAGTAAGAAAGACATGCCACTAGAAGACATGTGGGGGTATGAGGACAGTGAGGATGATTCACATTTCTGGTTTGGAGCAGTAGGAGTGGTGATGCCATGCTCACAGGGGTCACAGGCAGAACCAGACTGCTAAGTTGGCATACCTTTGACACAGATCCAAGTCCCTCTCTGGGAAGCCCTCCAGCCCCACCATGGCCTGTTGAAGCTCTAGATTTCTTCCCCAAGTGTAGCTTTCCTTTTCCTGCTTCCAAGTGAAGTGAATCCATGCTCTGCCTTCCTGTCTGGTCAGAGTCTGCTGGGAAAAGCACTGCAAATGTTTCTGAAATGCCTTCCAAGCCATCTGGAGCACAGGTTGAAGGAAAGGCCCTTGACACAGGCCCAGCTCGAACTCCTGGATCCCCAGCTTCACTCCTCCCTGGTTGCTGCCTCTAAGAAACAAACCTTATGCTGCCTCACTTTCTTATGAAATTAAAATGGTTTCCAAAGATCTCAAAGGAGAAAAATAAAATTGTTTTTAGCTTTGATTGCGGTCATAATAAAATAGCTATTTAGGAAGGATTGCGTTATTCTTGGATAAACGAGGAACAAAAATACTTTTTTACTGTTTGCCATAAAAACAGCAAGAAAATTTTGCACCAAACAAACACAATCAATGATTCAGGGAAGATGAGGGCATCTATTAATATACTGTTCTTCCTTGGACATCATGCAGTGGGATATCTGATTCCTAACAAACTGAGAAAGTGGCAAAATGGGTTTCTGGTCTGCTTTCCCAGTTGCACCAGTTCCCTCATCCCATTTGCTATGCCCTAGGCCCCCTTTCTGGATCTCCCTATCAGCTTTCTCCTTGAAATCCATGTCTGGAGCCTGAGTGAGATCCGGGCCTGTGTCTATTGAACACTAACGAAGTTCACCAAGTGTGTGCACAATATTCTCATGCATCTGCCTCATTCAATCATTACAGGAACTCTTTTATAAAGACCATTCTCTAAAAATTTTTTTACTACAGGGCACATGAGTTCACTAGAGAGAGAGAGACAGAGACAGAGATAGAGATATGGAAAGTGAGAAATCCCCTCTAGGGTGATGGCTATGCCTCAGTTTTTCAAACTCCATTCTCCTCTTGGGCAACCACACACACACCCAGTGTAATTTTTAAGTGGGCGGGTTCAGGACTGGAACCACATAGTCAGCCATGTGGGATCCAGCACCTTCACCTCCACACCACCTGCTGGCTTCCAGGAATGATTATTTTTGTTTCCTAAATAGGAAAACTGAGCTGTGGAAGGGTCAAATGACTCATCCCAGCCCCAGGTCTTATAGCTGATGAGTTTGGTAAAGTTTAAATTCTGCATACAGATCTGGCTAAAGGTCTTGCTCCTAATTCTTGTTTCTTCTTTTTCCCCTTGGGGCCTGGACCTTTATGGGGCACCGTGAAGCACCGCTATCTAGTGGTGGTGGTGATACAGGGTTTAGTGACCAAGCCCTGTGATTTGGGAAAGTCACTCAGACTTTTTTTTTTTTTTTTTCTTTTCTTTTTATTTTTGGAGAGGTTTTTGCTATAGGGTGCGTGCGCTCGCCAGACAGACAGACAGAGACAGAGAGATAGAAAGCGAGAAATCACCCCCCAGGGGGGATGGCCAGGCCGCAATCCCTTCTCCTCCATTCTCTCAGGATCTTGGGCACGCACGCACACGCGCCCGGCGTGAGTTTAAACCGCCGGGTCCAGGACTCCAACCGCGGTAGACTACGTGGGAGTCCAGCGACATAGCCATTACGCTAATTGCTGGTCCCACTCAGACTTTTTGAATGTTAGTATTCTCACTGGGGAAAAGGAGAGAAATACATTTGACCTAAAGAGTTGGACTTTGCAATGAATATCTTGTTGGAACATATATAAAGTGCTTAGTAAAGAGTCAGGACCCAACAAAACTTAGTTTCTTATGGAAGCGTGTGTCAGCTCATTCTAGCATGATAGGTGCCCTCACTCCCAGCAGGAGGGAAAACGAGGGTGGAGACAGCCCCTGTGTGACACGCTGACACAGGCAGTCCAAGGTACTAGTATCCAATGGCCACAGAGTAACCTCACGTATCCCTGTGTTGGCAGCTATCTGCATGTTCTGTACAGGCCTGTACCCAGCCTGGGCTTCCACCTGTGCCCAGAGGAGGCACCTGCTGAGGCACTTCTTTCTCTTCTGCCCCCAAACAGTTTTCTCTGTTTCGAAATACATTAGGTGCTACTGGATCACTTCCAAAAATCAGTCTTTAATGCAGAGTTCACTTCCTGTTGATCCAGTGGTTTTGAAGTATGGCAGTGTGCACTCTGCTTGATGGTTTCTTTTTTTCCTCACTTACCTCTGACACTTGCTTATCGTGGGTGACACAGCTTTGAAACAAGCTGGGGACTAAAGGAACACTCTCCTTGTAACACCCAGCCCTGGCTTTTCCAGGCCTGATTCTGAACCTATAGACTTGAGTTGCTGCCAAATTAGATGCCGTTCCCTTTAACTCTCTTTTAAGTCTACACATTTAAAGTCCTGGCCTGAAGACTTCATTGGCATAAAGCATTTGAGTTCTTTGATTTTCCAATAATAAATAAATCAGACATTAGAGTAAGAGCTGCTGAAATCTCAGAAATTTGCCCCCAGTTTATTGCAGATCTCTTTATGTATTCAGACACTTTGGATCCACATTAAAGATTTCAGATTTCATATTTATGATTTTGAACACTGCCTTAGCTTTTGACAAACACATCAGTAATTGGCATGGGAATGGGGAGGAACCCACTTGGCTGATGCCCCAACTGCTGGCTTCTCTTGCCAGTAACTCCTGATGCTTGTGAGGAATCAAGGGTGATTCACACGAACGAGCACCGGTTCTGACGCGGCCACAGACGGTGCTCGTGTGTCCTAGGAGCTGAGAAGCCTTGAAGAGGTAAAATGATACTTAATATCATCATCGGAAGATGAGGAAGGAGGATATGCATTCCCTTCTAATAAACAGGGTAGGGAGGGCTGGGGACTCTGGGGACGCACGGGGACGTTGCTTATGGGGCTTATATAGAGGACATCAGGGACATCTGGAGCCCAGCCTCCTCTCATCATCTTCCCTATACCTTGTCTGATTCCAACAATACAGTCTTCTCTACCCTGAACCATCAGTGAGCAGTTGGGTCAGGGATGACAGGCACAGAGACTGAGTGTAAGGGTGGAGGGCAGGAAGTGGGAAAGACATGATGGACAAACTTTTTTTTGGAGAGGTTTTCATTATAGGGCGCGTGCGCTCGCCAGACAGACATAGAGAGACAGAGAGATAGAAAGCGAGAAATCACCCCCCAGGGGGGATGGTCACGCCGCAATCCCTTCTCCTCCATTCTCCTCTTGGGATCTTGGGCATGCACGCACACGTGCCCGGCGTGAGTTGTAAGCCACCGGGTCCAAGACGCGAACCGCGGTCGACTACGTGGGAGTCCAGCGACATAGCCATTACGCTAACTGCTGGTTCCCAAACTTTTTCACTTTCATAGCTGACATTCTGGGTAGAACTAGGCACTGCAGGCAGATCCTTGGCAAAGCCAGGTACACGCCAACCAGGGAAACCAGGGAATGGGAGGTGAAACCTTACCCTGTGAGAAAGAGCTGAAGAGCTACAGGCTATTTAGTGTGGAAGAAAAAACACGGGGCAGTGAGGGCTTCTTCTTAATGTTTGAAGGTGAACCTGAGAACTGGCTCTTCCTGTCAGGGAAACCAGAACTAGAAAGCTACAAAGGAAAATATTTCCTCAACATTAAAAAAAACAACAACAATGAATGGAGGGAAAAATGGGAAGCCACTATTTCCTGGACACCTTTTATGAGCTAGGGCTTCTAGAGGCATTTAGTATGTTTTTGACAAGGCAGTCTTTGCCCTAGTCCTGAAAAACTGACATGATGAGAGAACTGAAATTCAGAGAACTTCACCGAGAACCCAGAACTAAGAAAAACTAAGGAGGAGATTGAATTGGAACTTCTACCATTTTCCTACACTGGCCTGTTATGGTCAGTGATCAAGCAGAAGTCTTGTGATCCTATGATCCTAGACCAGTAGGCGGTGCGGTGGTTAAGGTGCTGGACTTCCACATGGTCAACCACAGTTCAAGTCTCAGACCTGGTGGCTTGCTTTCTCACTTTCCTTCTCTCTCTATCTTTTTCTCTCTCTCTCTCTGGTAAGAACACATGCCCTATAACAAATTAAATAATAACAATAAATAAAATTAAATAATTCTTAAAAAAAAAAAAGAAAAGAAATGGTGTGATCTCATGGAGAGAGATTCCTGTAGAGAGGATGGCTCACACTAGCTGTCCTTTGAGGTCCCTTTTCATGCTCAGGGGCCCGGCGCACAGTCCTGGTGGCCAAAGGAGGTGTGGCTGGAGTGTTGAAGACTGGAGAGAAGGAGGAGGAGGTGTTCAGTGGCAAGTCATCTGTTGAACAGAGTGAGTGAATGGTAAGTGAGCCTCCCCCGGGACTGATTCACTCCAACGATACCCGACAATAAAACGCTTCACAAAGAAATCTGACAATTTAGTTGTTAATTCAAAACATCCTTCTTCAGAAGGCTCGTAACTGCAACCTAATTGTTGCAAGTTGGTGGTTTATAAAAAGAAGAAAAGAAAGTAAAATCAAATTAAATACAAATGTGTGTTTCTTCTGCAATAATTCACTCTATTCTTATGTTCATTTTTCTCTGTACTCTTTCGTGTTACCATTAGATTCTTAATCTATGCATTAAACATGTATTTCTATAAAAAAGTCTAATGTCATTTAAAGAATTTAGAGGTTTTCCACTCTCTCATAAGAGACAACTCAGTGATGGAAACAGCCTGGGTTCTGAAG
Source organism: Tupaia tana (assembly GCA_026018925.1). Lineage (NCBI taxonomy): Eukaryota > Metazoa > Chordata > Mammalia > Scandentia > Tupaiidae > Tupaia > Tupaia tana. Next base: position 16,130,490 of record JAKSZU010000012.1, read on the forward strand.
CATGGGACCTGGTTTTAAGCTTGGGATGGAATGGTAGCTAGCTAAACTACTCAGGCAACTTATTTAACCTCTCTAAACTGTGCCTTCCTTATCTGTAAAATAGATAACAATATCTACATTGAAATTTTGTTGGAAGGATGAATAAAATGAAGATCTTTAAAGCTTTAGTAAATTATACTGGTGTCTGTTATTATTTTCTAATTCAAAGGATTCAGACCATGTGGCATTATTTTGGCTCCCAAGGTAGTTATAGATTTTTCTTTTTGGTCATCCATTCACCGGTCCATCTGTCCGTCTACTTATCCAACCATTCATCTATCTATCTATCATTCTACTCATTTATTTAATATCTGTGTACCAGATATTAAATCAGGTGCTAGAAATACAGGTATGAATCAAATACAGTATGATTCCTATTGCCAAAGCCCTTCTGTCCAGAGAGAGAGGTAGACACATTTATATATAACTACATAATGAAGTAGTCACAGTAGACCTCTGAAACTATGGAGGAAATGTAATCACTTCAGATTATTTTGTTTTTCTAATCGTCTCTTAGGAGCAATGGAGAATATCAGGAGACATTCAGTTATCAGTTATTCTGCAGTGGGAAATAGAGCAGAACTTGGATAGAGAAAAGGGTGAGACTTTCTCTAGACTTGGGGGCCAGGTAGGGATGCCAGGGAGAGGTGGAGAACAATTCTGGTTGTGGGTGTCAACTGTTCTTGACTCATGGCAGCAGGCCAGAAGAGTAGAGCCCCTGAACTTCCAGTTCTTCTTCTCGTCTTCTTGAGTTATTGGTGCTAGTGCCAGGGACAGTAGCTATGGAGGTTGCTTTGTTTCCAAATTGCTTATCTTGGCAAGCAGCAATTCAGGAAACTGGAGTTTATATGAAGATTCAGAAAGAGCATATACCATCTCTAAAATAATGGGGGAAAGCTACTTAGCACAATGTTACCCTTCACCCAGCTACCCTGGCATGGTGGGCATATCATGGGGAAATAGTATGCATGCATGTGAAAGATAGTTGCATGAGTAAAGAAAAGGATAATATAGAGTTGTCAGAGACCCAGATGGCTGGGTTGGATTTAGGCTAGAGCTTTAGATGTAGTGGGGAACTAGTGGCCAAGCAGGAAGCAGGGGAAGTAGATCTGGGAGGTGGGCCTTTGCGGTGAGGATTAGGGAAGCACACTCTTCCATCATGTTCTTTGTTGTAAGACTAACTACACCTGCTGGGGATGATACACACCCAGTGTTCTTCCAGGTTGATTCTCATTGACTTCAGTGCATGGCGAAGGATTTCATTCTCTGCAGCTAGGTTGATTGAGATAGATAAATGCTGGGGTTTTTCTTTTCTGTTTGTTTTTGGTGTGTGTGTATGTATGCAAGTTGTTAGAGGGTGTCTGTGTTCACTAGAGAGACAGACGGAGTGGGGTGAGACAAGGAAACAGGCCCCCTATGGGGACTGATTATGCTGTAATGTCTTCTCCTCCATCTCTTCCTCCTGTCAGGATTTTGGGCACACATTCCTGGAGTGTTTTTCAATCTTTCAGGTCCGGACTCGAACTGTGCTAATGGTCATGTGGAATCTAACTGCCTTAACTACCACACCACAGGCTGCCCCTAATTTTTATTATATATTACCCTCTCCATATCTTTATACATTATTTTTCTATTTGCATATATATGTAAATGCAAACACATAATTTTAAGGAGTTGATATAAGATTGAATTTCATGCTCTATTACTTTTTTTTCATTAGTGGCCCTCTTAAAGTTCCCTTTGTTTGGCATGTGTTAAAGGTAGTTAATACCTTTTAGTTCTTCCCCTTAGGGGGCTGAGATTCAAACACATTTTTTTAGGATGGGCCAGGATTTGAACCCAAGCCTACCATGTGGCCTCAGTTTGCCAAATGGCAGCATTCAGGAAGCATTACCATGGCTAGGACATGGACATTGCTATGTTTAAAAATAGTCCTAGTTGACTCTGATAATTGCCTCTGCTAAAAACCAGTTTTCTAAAGAAATCTTGCCTAAGGAATCTGTCTGAGCCCTCTGACTCTCCATCACCTCCATTTGTTCTGACTCACTGCTTAGCATCCTGTGGTCCCAACCCATCTTGGCTCCCTTTTATCTCATTTTGTTCCATTGGGGTTTTATGACTCACCTTTAGGGTATTGATTTGAGTACTATGATGATGGTCCCATAGGATGTTTGTAAGAATCTCAGCTACATGCATGGAACTGCTGGCACGAGGCACCATGCTTCTGTGTTCCCCTTATGTATGCAAGGCTATCAGACCAGGGGAACTGAGCTGCAAATGCCTTTAAAGATCAGGCTGCAGAATTAGGGCTGTGTCAGACCGTGTCACCTTAGCAGCATCACCACCGAGTCCTTCTCAGGCTGACCTACATTTCAAAGAACGTTCTTCCTCATAGAATTTTGGGATGGTTTGTTAGTGAGAGGATGTGGAGTTGGGAAGGTGGAAATGATGTGGTCATTCTTTTCAGAAGTTGTGGTCAAGCACAGTAGGTTTCCAGACCTTTTCTCAACCTCTTCACATTGCAGTGCTTGAAAAATTTCCCTACTCTTGTTCATCAGGATTTCTTTTTGTGTTTTCTCTGATCCTCGGATGATAGCCTTATAGATAAATCTAGGTAAATCATTCCCCCAACTTCTCCCACATTTGTATATATCTTGATTCTTACATTCTTTATTCTCATAATGTCTAGAAGCCTCTAGATTCTTTTTTTTTTTTTTTTTTTTTTTTTTGAGAGAGGCTTTGGCTATAAGGCATGTGTGCTCTCCAGAAAGGCAGAGAGAGACAGAAAACAAGAAATCAACCCCCAGGGGGGATGGCCACACCACAGTCCCTTCTCCTCCATTCTCCGCTCGGGATCTTGGGCATACATGCACACATGCTTGGTGTGAGTTTAAGCCACCGGATCTGGGACTTGAACTGCAGTAGACTACATTGGAGTCCAGCGACATAGCCATTACACTAATTGCTGTAGGCTGTTACAGGAACTTCATGACCTGGACAATGGGGAGCTAATGAAAGTTGTTGATTTAGAAGAGTCACACTATAAAAGAAACATTTAAGAAAAATTAGGTACCAGGAAACCAGTAGCCTATCAAAGGCGATGTTGATAACTAGTTTGCTTTATTTTCTGTCAATCTCCTCTGAAGATGGCACCTAGAATGAGTCTGACTAAGCCAGAGGCCAGCTCTGGTGTCCTGCTCCTCCTCCCCGGCTCCGGTTGAGTATGTAAGTACATGTGTTCACGTGGATGAGAAGGAGAAATGCGGGCTGCAGGACAAGAGCGCAGGACGAGTGATTCCGAACCCCTGACTTGACCAACTTGTACAAATCACTCGCCTTGCTGTATTTCATCTTTCTCATCTGTTCATTGATCAAAGTAATGATTCTAGAGATGGCTTTCAGCACTGACATTCTACAAGGCTGTGGATAGCAGTTTGATAGAGGGACCTTGGTTCAAAATGGTCTCTCTAGACCAGACCCAGAACAAGGTCAGGAAAAACTAACCCAGGTGTGGAAGCTGAGGCTGTCTCCTGAGCCTATGGGAGCTGACTTATGGGCATGACCTTGTACTGGGATAGGACCTGAGGGCAGCCGGGGCGGGGGGGCGGGGGGGGGGGGGCGAGAACCCACAGGCACTAAAGAAACAAATAATTATGCCCACAAAGTCAGGGCCCAGGGAAGGCTTGGCTATCCCAGTTGCTGACAGACAAGTGCTCTCAACTCTTGGTCCTTCCCTTTCCTCTCACAGTGTGATGATGAGGTGAAGAAAGAGTCACAGAGCCCTTCTCACAGGGTATTCCTTCCCCAAGGCAGTCTCCCTTTTGCTTGTCCCGAGGCCCCAAGCCGAAGCCACATACAAATCTTGATTTCATCAGGCTCTCTCTGTTCCCTGAGCTGCTCCTATTTTCCCTCTGAAGACATGAGCGCTCCCCTAGTTTTATTGTTTCTCACTACCTCATGTTCTCACAATTTCCTTCCTAGGGAGTTGAGACTCAGCCATACCCTTCTTGTGGGAAGTAGACCCCCAGCACCCACAAGAAAGTCCCCTTTTCTCTTCATTATGTCTCCTGTTATCATTTTAAAAAGAAAGACAATAAAACCCTCTCTTCCTCCTGGTGCTCTTTATAGATTTTCTCATTAACAGAATTAAAAGCAATCAAAGCCAAATCCATAGCTGCTTCTCTTTAGACAAATCATCTTGAAACCCTTTGGTACTCGAGTCAAATATGATGACTGCTGCCAATACTGAACTCCCAGGGTGGGTTCCTTCTGTCATCCTCTGGGCTGCGCAGCCAGAGGGAAATCAGGGGGTGATGTTGGAGGCTGCAACTTTCTGCCCAGAGCCCCTCTCCTGCAGGGAGCTCCATGCTTGTTTCTGACTGGGCCACAAGGCTTATATCATTGCTCCTTCTGGAAGCCATCCAGGCCCAGAATGGGTGGAAGTTGTGAGCCCCCCAATCCTGGGAAGGTTCACATAGAAGATGGATGTTCCTCTGTTTGTTGAGCCTTTAGACTGGATATTGCTAAGTGTACTTTGGCTTGGAGTCTTCTGAATCTAGGGCCCATTGGTCACTAGTCTTACATTGGTATCAGCCCAGTTAGTCTATCGAAAAAGGCTCTAATGGGATTTGAGCCAGTACAGCCATTGAGGATGGGCAGGTCTGCAGGAAGAGACCTCCATGGCAGGGCATAGATGTAAGTGTTGGTAGAAATGTCTAACTGAATTCTCTGTAGGCAAACCGGACCTTCCCAGGGTAAGGGGAGGCATTGCATATATGGTACGTACAATGCAAATGGCCCATTGTAGGTTTCCAGTACATGCTGAAAAATAGCTTATGGTGTCATTGACTTAGTGACTATGAGACATTAAGTTATACTAGCATACAGTGATCTGAGAATCAGGAAAAAGTGGTTGCCATTCTTTTTTTCTGTGTTTTGTGGGAAGTTACTTGCCCTTTGTAGGTTTCAGTTTCCTCATCTGTAAACATTTAGGATTGATTTATATCTGTATTTCCCAAAGTAGATTTCAGAGAAACTCAATCCCATTAGATACTTCACATATAATGATTTTGTGGTAAAATATGTCTGGAAAGCCTGCATGTAATGATGCTACTCAGAGAATGGCAATGCTGATGTGGCTATGAAAAGCTCCTCCTCACAGTCCTACAGTGAAGAAATTTATTTATTATTTTGTAACCTTGCATTTATTTCTGGAGTGTATGTGAACAAAGGAGCCCTTTCTCCCAGGACTTAATCACTCAAGGGACCAATGAACATTGCGATTACAACCTGGTTACATGCAGAAGAAAAGATGGGAAGGAAATAGACTCAAATGAGGAGTATTTGGGTAACCAAGGTCGCATCAGTGGTTTGTCTGTTTTTCAATTTGCTTCTGCAACATTTTTATCTAATTCTTTTAATATACTTCTTTTCATTGTAAACTTTTAAAGATAATAATGAGAGGAAACAACAGAAGATAGATTCCTTGGCTCCTGCAAACATTATTTTGACTTTTATTTTTTCCCCAGCTAAAGTTGGGACCTTATTCAAAGATGACTGGGCTATAAGAATAATTTTGGCCTTATTTCTCTTTCCCAGCTGTTTTGAAATATCCTTCATAACAAGACAGAATGACAACAAAGACCCCTAAACTCAAAACACTTTACTGAGTCATCGACAACCCCCAAAGACTCCAAGGTGAAAACTGAGATTGAAAAGTTAGAACAGTGGCCTTCATCTGCCCTCATTTTGGAGTTAAGTTGCTTTTTTGAAGGATCAAGAGTGAGAGGAGTGGCACTTGGCCCAGGTCAGCAATCTTTTCTCTTTGTTCTAAGATAAATCCCAAAAGCTATTACCAGAAAAAAGAAAAAAAAAAAAAAAGTTTCTGTTTGGCTTTTTGCTGCTCTGGTCATAAACAGCAGTCTGGGATCACAGGCTCTGAGGGTGCACGGGATTTAATCTCCGCCAGGTTTTCTGTCCATAAACATCCTTTCAGCTGTCCTGGCCCCAGAACGCTTTCCCTTTGTGAGGCCGTTGCACGGTTTTCAATAGAGTGGCCTGATACATTGCTCTCGGTGGACTCAACTCCTGATTCCGACTCTTCATGCCTGGAAAATCTCAGCTCATTCATGCTTGAGATATTTGGACCCAAGACAGTTCCTGACTTGGCAGTTAAATGTAATTTGATGGAACAGTGTGGCCTGGCATAGGAGAAAGACCATGGCTTTGGGGAGTCAGAACAACTTAAGTTTGAATCCCAGGCCCTCTGCTTACAAACAATGTGACTTCGTTTGGACAAGTTACTTAACTTCCAGAAACTCTCATTTCTCTTTCTGATAACCTGGTAGGATCATTCCTACCCAAAGGCTAATTTTTTTTTTTTTTTTTTTTTTTTTTTTTTTTGGAGAGGTTTTTCGCTATAGGGCGCGTGCGCTCGCCAGACAGACAGAGAGAGACATAGAGACAGAAAGCGAGAAATCACCCCCCAGGGGGGATGGTCACGCCGCAATCCCTTCTCCTCCATTCTCCTCTCGGGATCCTGGGCACGCACGCACACGCGCCTGGCATGAATTGTAAGCCACTGGGTCCGAGACACGAACCGCGGTTGACTACGTGGGAGTCCAGCGACATAGCCATTACGCTAACTGCTGGTTTCCCCCAAAGGCTAATTTGAAGCTAAAGTATCAAATGCAAATTGCCTGATAGAGCAAACCTGTGTTCATATCCCTCTGATAGCTCATGTCACCGACTGAAGGGTTTAAACCACATACATGTTCGAAATATCACTGATGAACTAGATGGCATCCTAAAGAAACTAACTAGTGGGAGGGGTCTAGAACTCTGGCCTTATGAAAAATGGTGAAAGAACTTAAGAGAGCTTAAATAGTTGACTTTAAATCCGTGACTTGGGGCTAGCAGATGGTATAATGGTTACATCGCTGGACTCCCACGTAGTTGACCGCGGTTTGAGTCCTGGACCTGGTAACTTAAAACTCACACTGAGCTTGTGTGCATGCCCAAGATCCTGAAAGGAGGATGGAGGAGAAGGGATTGTGGCATGGCCATCCCTCCTGGGGGGGTGATTTATCACTTTCTGTCTCTCTGGTGAGTGCACACACCCTATAACAAAAATCTCTCTTAAAATAAATAAATAAATAAATAAATTAAAAACCATGGGCTGGTAGGCAGAGTGGTGGTTAAGGGCACTAGACTCCTACATGGTCGATGGCGGTTTGAGTTTTGGACCTGGCAGCTTGCTTTCTCTCTCTCTCTCTCTCTCTCTCTCTCTCTGGTCAAATATAAATAAATAAATAAACAAATAAATAAATAAATAAAGTTAAATAAAATCATTTTTTAAATAAATAAATAAATCTGTGACTCAGTTAGATCCAGAAAAGAAAACATGCTTGTTCTGTGTTTTTTTTTTCTCAGTTGCTAAGTAAATATTCATTGGATGCATTCTTTGTGCTTATCACTGAGGACAGACCAGGGAACAAGGTATTTCTGCCCTCCTTGAGTTTATAGCCTAGTTGGAAAGATAATCCTTGAATGAGTAATTAGAAGTGTGATGGATAATAAAAAAAGGAGAGTAGAAGGCACTGTGTGGTTTTACAACCAGTCAGATTAAAACTAGTAGACAAGACCTACAGGGTGATGGGGCCAATACAAAAACCAAGAGAGGCAATATAACAGCCCGTAGCTGGAAGCTGGCATACTGCACTGAGTTCTGGTGAGGAAGTAACTGAGGATGACAGTCTAAAGGCCTTACACTGCCCCTCAACCTTGAACTCCAGGGGTGCCTCTGCCTGGAGGTGGCACAGTGTTCTAATTTGCACAGTGGTTTCATATACTCTATGGCTTAAACAATAGAAAGGTTCCAAGTGGTGAGCTGTGACAATATCTGGGCTAAAGATACTCTCTATTGTCCAGTACGCTATTTTGTTTGGTTTTGTTTTTAGTTTGAATTACTTGCCAGATTTTAAAGTTCAGTAGATTTTATATTGGAATTTATATTTCTGGGTCCTACGTTTACAAAAAGGAATCCCATAACACCAGCCCCCATATTTCTAGAAGGAGCAAATTAGCTGGAGGTGAGTGGTGGCTGCCACGCTTACCTTTAGAGAACTAAAGATGTCTCCAACTTGGCCCAATCATTTTACTTAGGTATTTTCTCTCCCTAGATCTCAGGCACTTGGCTTTGCTTCCTCTGTCCTTTATTTATCCATAATTGCATGGGAAAACCTGTCCATTAAGGTGGTGATCTTTCTCTGATGCTGTTCAAGCAACAACTGCAACCAGCCAGCCAGAGATACTAGACAGGAGCCTCTTGAACCAGGTAAAAAATAAGTTTGGGGGACAGAGGATCATGATATTGATGTCGAGGACCATGCCTTTTGGGCCATTACGGAAGTGAGTTCGATAAGGTAGAAGAGAAGAAACCTTTTACTCAACAGTTTGTTTTCTTGAGGTGGAACTTTTACACAGGTAGAGATATGGTCTGTAGGTCTCTATATTAGTCAGCTTGGGTTGTGTCTTAGTCTATTTGGCCTGCTCTAGTAAAATACCTTAGACTGAGTAATCTATAAACAACAGAAATTTATTACCATTCTAGTAGCTGGAGGGTCCAAGATCAAGGTGCTGGCCAAGTCAGTATCTGGTGAAATAAGATGAATGTCTGCCCTTGGTCCCATGACATACATGGTCATTATGGTGATGGCACCAAAGTATCTGGATCTACATAAGAGCCTTCTTTACATGTCTGTGCATGTGACCAGGCCAAACCACCTGAATCTATTCAACAAACCTTTAGGGAACTCCTGATGTGGAGCCAACACTACAGCATGTGATATGGAGGCATTATATACCTACATGATTTGGGGCTTTATTTCTCTGTCTATTAAATGATAGACTAATCAAATAACTAACTAACTACCTGTTATGGGCTGACTTGTGTCCTCCTAAACTTCATATGGTGAAGCCCTAACTCTCAGGAACTCAGAATGTGACCGCATTTGGAAGCAGGGCCTTTAAAGAGGTAATTAAGTTAAAATAGTCCTTAAATGGGTCCTATTCTAATGGTCTTGTGTCCTTATCAGGAGAAGAGATTAAGACACAGACACACAGAGGAATAACTATGTGAAGACACAGTGAAGGGTTGTAGCCACCTCCAAGTCAAGGAGAGGGGCCACAGGAAAAAACAACAACAACAAACAAACAAAACCCAACTTATTAGTACCTTGATGTTGAACTTCTAGTCTCCCAAATTATGAAAATCTAAATTTCTGGTGTTTAAGCCACACAGTCTGTGGTATTTTATTATGGCTGCCCTAGCAAACTAACACACTAACTAATTAACTAACACAAAGCTTATTGCCTGCCCTCAAAGAGCTGGAATGGCAGAAGGGAAGGCTTGACTTTCTGTTGACATTTTCACCAACAGCTGAGTGATCTTATAGTGAGAAGCGAGTCTCATTCCTCCCCCTTTCACAACACTCTAGTGGCTTCCATTTGTACTACAATAAAAACTAAGCTCTGGCCTAAGGAGGTCCTAGTGTGATCGGATACTTGCCTAATGGCCCACCTTGACTGTGCCACCTCCCTCCGTGCTCATGCCACACAGACAACTTCCCCTTTCTGGTCCTCCCATAAGCCGAACACCAAGTTCTTTCCCACCTCTGGGTCAAAGCGTGTTCCATTCTTTCCACCTGCCACTCTCCTCCCCTTTCCTCCTTCAAACCCTTGTCATCACTCTCAGCCATGGCTGGAGGAAGGACAGTTAAGGAAGAAGGGGAAGGAACTTCTGTTTCTGAGCTACAACTGCCAGGGGGCACTGTGCTCTGGGCTTTGTGTGTTATCTGGTTGTAAAGCATTCTGAGGGGAACCAGCAGTTAGCGTAATGGCTATGTCGCTGGACTCCCACTTAGTCGACCGTGGTTCGTGTCCCGGACCCAGTGGCTTAAAACTCACGCAGGGCGCGTGTGCGTGCGTGCCCAAGATCCCAAGAGAAGAATGGAGGAGAAGGGATTGCGGCGTGGCCATCCCCCCTGGGGGGTGATTTCTCGCTTTCTGTCTCTCTGTTTCTCTCTGTCTGTCTGGCAAGCGCACACGCCCTATAGCAAAAACCTCTCCAAAAAAAAAAAAAAAAAAAAGCACTCTGAGGTAGAGAATATTAGCTTTATTTAACAGCTGGGAAAACTGAGGTTCAAAGACATCATATAACCTAAGTAAGAAAAAGGGCAGGGATTTGAATCTAAATCTTATTAACCAGCAAGCCCTGCTGCCCACAGTGCCTGGCAACCTTGAGGAGGGAGAGGAAGGGGTTGCTGGTCTCTTTCAGAAGTCTTACAACTTTGGAGTTTTTCCTTTGGGTTAAATAGGCTCCTATGGACCTTTCTGTTAGTTGCAAATGACCATTGAAATCCTCACCTTCCTCTCTCTATTGAACTTAAAAAATTAAATAAGTCTGTCCTGTTTAACCTCTGCCTACAGCTAGACCTAGGGAAAGAGGGGTCAAGGAAGTAAATGAGAGAAAAAGGGAGAGAACAGGGCCGGCAGGACACATTGTACGGTTTGCCCTTGTCCTCTGGGACTCCTTGCTGGCCTCTCCTCAGATGCAGACCAATCCTTCTGCTGGGTCCTCACTGCTTTTATTACAGCCACCTTCATACTAAGCTGAAAGTGCTGATTTTTGTCTGTTTTCTTAACTGATTCCGAAGAAATTGAAACTTCCTTATTTTATTTTTATCTTTAGCACTCAACAGAGTGTCATATATAAGTAGGGTTTCACTATAGACTTCATAAATGAACAAACAGATGAATAAGGCAATGGGTGGACATTACAGGAAATTTCAGCCCTTTTTTTTTCCCCTTAAAATTCTAACAGGCATAACTGGCCAATAATGACAGAGGCTGCCCCCTAGGGTACAGAATGCCCTTCTTCAGGAGGGCCAAGTGGAGGCTAGGTCACTGTTTGGCAAAGTTATTAAAAACAGCACAGGAAGGACTGAAGTTGATTTCCTGGATCTCCTTCATTAATGAGGATCTATATAGGCTCTGTTTTTTTTTCTTATTTTTTAAATATTACATTTAATTACATATATCTTTACAGTGTATAACATTTCTTTTCCCAGCACAATTACCATGCATATCAGTCAAGACAAAGACATTACTATACACATCAGCAGCAGCAAATAGCTTTTCATTTTTTTCAGATGATGATGATTATTTTATTTTTTAAATTATTCTTATTTTTTTAACATCTGATCGCAGTACATCTGGTTGAATATGGAAGATTTATTGCTGAATGAAGCAAGCCAGGCTATGAAAGAAAGATATTGTATGTCTCCACTTAATATATACCGACTATCCGCACTCTGTGGTAGAGATTGAAATATTGGAGGGCGTAAAAGCAGTGTAGGCTCCATTTTAAGGTTAAGAGAAAGGCTACATGTGCTCAGAGGGGAGCTTCAGGGACTATCCTGCCTGGTAGAAAGGTTTCAGGGCTAATACTCATCCTGCCCTTTCTCCTGCTTAGGTCAGACCATTTAAGGAAGCTTTCACTGGGGCCAGGTGGAGGTGTGACAATGACCCAACTCTCGGCAAGGCTGACCCACATGGGAAGGTTCTGGATTTGCATCCAGAAATGTCTCTGTACACACCGAGCACATTCGTTCTCATGATCCGGGGGGCTGGCTAAAGCTGGAAGTGCATCACACTGTGGAGACCTGTTGGGGGTGCCTGTCTCTGTTTCTCTTGCTCATGGAAGAAATAAATAAACTTTAAAAAAAAGAACTCTGGAGTCAGAGAGATGGTGATAAATTAATATAAAGCTGAAGAGAGAAAATGACTTAGATCCCTATCCAAGCTGGCTCCTAAATCCACTCCTCCCTATGCTTAACTGAACTCCTCGGTCTATTGACGGAGAACACACAATCACAGAGCACCCTGGTAGACTACAAGAACTCAGAGGGCAGGTCCATACATGCTAGTGTCTGTCTCCCCCATCTTGTCTTCTCCTTGGGGAGCAATGAGTGGGCTGGATAAGGGGTTATACTTTTCTCACCTTAAAGGCAAAATCTGTTCCCTTCAATGAAATTGAAGATGAGGAGTGAGGAGTCTGTGTCATACCCTAAGCATTGTGAATGCACCTAGACAGCACGTCTGGCTCTAAAATGGGGGTCATTTACTAACCTCCTTGTCCTGGGGTGGTTGAATGCTGGAAAGAGTTAACAGGAAGAGTTGTGGTTCTGTTTGATGGAGAGAAAAAGAATGCTACAATTGAAGCTTTTACTTTAAGACACAATAAAAGACACTGACATGCTGTGTAAGCATTGTTCCTGGCTGTAGTTATTCCAATTATTTTTTATGTTTTCTCCTTAAATGAGAAACATTGCAGACACTAACTCAAACACGGAGCTACCTATTTATGCTTCAGAACAAACAGTTTAAGGGCATTATATACAGATGTCTAAATATTTAGAAAGTGCCTGTTTATGGGAGCAAAATGAAAAGTACCTGTTTTCATTTGAAGGATTTTATGTGAAATTTGCATGTTAAAAAAAGACAGCCCCAGTGGCAAAGGAGTGTTAGAGATGAGAAGTGTGTGCAGGAGAGAGTGTGGGGAGGGGGATGAGGGTAATTGTGAGGTAAGAGTGCCCTGGGTTGTCACAGGCACTGAAGGAACCTGGGTTTGGATGGAGCTGGCAAATTTAGGCTGGGGAGATGCTTCTATAGGTTGGGGCATAAATAAATGCCTTAAAGACATCAGAGTGTTTTCAAAACCTAAAATGGGCTTCTGAACTCACAACTTTATCTTCTTATCAGACAGTCTTCTTCTCCCCAAAGGGACATTTAAAGAGAAATAGGATTCTGGCTGCTTCGAGAGTGTAGTAAACTAGGGATTATTAGACTACCTGGGGGTACTCTGGGCCTCCCAAAGCTGAAACATCTCAGGAGTTTAGATGGGAAAGCCAGGAGACAGCTTAACATTTTGTCTTGCATGAAGACAGCTTTCAGCTCAGTTTATGGAAGAGGTGAAGAGCAGAGTGTGGCCATGGGTGGTAGTAAGGCCCCTGTTGCCTGAGGTATTCAAAATGGGATGGCTATTTATTAGAGGGGTTTTACAGGATTAGCTATATTTTGTAATGTATCCTTTTAGTTCCCTAAATTTTGAGGTTAGGTGATTCAGAATTATCTAGAAGGTGCTCTCCTCTTCTATGACTTTTTGCCTAGAGACATCCTGCCATCCTGCTGCTCCCTGATCTACTGGTAACAGAGAAAGCCAGAGCTGTTTCCTGAACAAAGAAAAAATGCTACCTGTGCTATCTGCCCCTGGTGTCCCTCTGACGCCCTCTCTGGTCCTGAGTCTAATGGTCTACTCTTCCTTGTGCTTGACTTAGGGGGTGATCTCAGACTTCTCTTCCCTTCTCAAGTTGAGGCAGGATCTGGTACGGAGTATTCCTAGTGTTATTATTTGTTCCCATATCCTGGGAAGACAGAGTTCTGCAGCTAGTTGGAGGGGGCAAGATTTCTGCCTTTCTCTTTCTTTCTGTCCCATCTCAAAATTCAGCAATAAGGCAAGGCTGCTCACCATGGCCTTAGAGGGCAATGGGGAAGTGCTCCTTCGGACCCCTCCCATAAACTATCAGAACTCAATGGTGCTGTGTATGTTTGAGATGGGCCAAAAGGTGCAGATGGATGAGCTCCAAGGACTAACGGCAGGGCTTTTCCTACTAAAACACCCAAGGACCAGTGGTATAGACTATACTAGTCATAGCTGAGAGATAAAACTCAAGGTTGGCCCTAGCCACACAGCATGAATGGTCAGGGCAGACCCTGTCTGTGTTTTGGAATGAAGTCGCTATCCTCAGAGAGCTGAGCGGTTAGTGGAGTCTGAGGTGGCTGTTATGGGGAGCAGCCCTTGACCAGCTGGGTATCAGGAGAAGAACTTCAGTATCTAAAGAGGGGGCTGACAAGAACAAACCAGAACCCACCACCCCACCTTGTTAGAAGAGGCCAATAATTGCACAAGCCAGCAGAACTTGTAACCCAACAGACCAGTTTTATGCCAGAAAGCCCAGCTCAAAACCTGAGTTCTCTACAAGTTCTTAGCTGGTGGGAGGAGGTAAAAATGGCAGTTGAGAAATTAACCAAGACCTCCCAAGCCAGATTAATGGAGAGGTGACTCAGGAAAACAAGGAGATCCCGAACTCAGTGCCAGAGGGATAACTCATGGATGAGGTTGAGGTTAATAAACAGGAGGAGAGTTGATGCTAAATCCTATTAGACTGGGTTCTAAAGATGCTTAAGGACTTCCCACTTTGGTCAGATTTGGCTTGGATCTGGGGCAGCACCAGGCCTGCAGGAGGGAGCAGCATCAGCTCAGCTGTGAGTCCCTTCACCTTCTTTTTCTCTCTACCAAGGAACTAGCTACTTATCTGCCCACTGCTTTTGCCGGAAGATGGAATTCCACTAACAGTCACTCTGTGCTTGTCCTCACACCCATACATAAAGATAAATTGATAGCCTCTGCCCTGGAAGAAGAAACCACTAGTAGCAGCAGACTCCCTAAACAGCCAATTGCAGTACAAAGTGACAAGGGCCTTATAGAGGATTTGATTAAGAGTGGGGTGTGGGGTGGCAGGGAGGGCACACAGAGGAAGGAAGACACAGGTTTGATGTAGAGTAAGCATCCAGTTAACACTCACTGAATAAATGCTGAATAAATTTGCAATTTACTATTAGTTTTCTTTTCTTTTTTCATTTCTCCTTTTTTCTTTTCCTTTTTTTTTTGGTGTGAAGAAGAGTGGCTCAAGAAAAACATCATAGGAAAGGTGAAATTTTATAATTTGGTCTTGTCCTTGAAAAATTAATAGATGAAGAAGACTATAGCAGACAAAGGAAACATCATAAGGGACATATGGAAACTTGAGTGAACACAGTAGGCTTGGGAATAATTCAGTTGTTTGGTATGAATAGGAGGAGATACGATTAGAGAGGGTAGGTGAAGTCATATTGTGCAAGAGATCTTGAATACAGAATTAGTTAGCTTTTACTGTGTAACAAACAACTGCAGAATCTCAGCACATAAAAAATAGAAGCATTGGTTTCTTGCATATGCATCCACAGATGGATGGGATGGCTCTGTTTTAGGCTAGGGGTCAAATTCAAGTTCAAGTCTACTCCATATATCTCATTGTGGGCCCAGACTATAAGAGAGTGGTTATCTTAGGTGTTTGTGTCTCAAAGAGATATCTGAAACTCTTAGAAGAGTAGGTGGAAACCAAGATGCTCTTCTAATCCTAAACTCAGAACTTAAATAATGTTGCTTTTACCAAAGAACATCATGTGACTATGCCCAACGTGAATAAGGAAAAAGAGCACTTTTCCCACAGGAGGTGGTAGAGGGAGTGAATGAATAGGTATCTAACTGTTCTATAACCTGCCATAAATACTGTGCAATTTTGTTTGATTCCGGGAGAAGTAGGGTATATTATCGCTTCCTCTTTTTAAGTGGGATAGTTTCATTTTAATAAGAGTATCCAGGAAACTTTCCATAATGCAAGGGGACACTTTATTCATACTTGGGTGTAGTTAATATGCTCCACTTTGTTTACATATTGGAGTTTTTGAGGACAGGGACTATGATTCATTTATCTCTGTAGCTCAGCACCAAGCACAATTCCCAGCACAGAGTAAGTGCTTATAACATTTGTTGAATGGATGAATGGCTTCACACTGTCCTCAGAGTGTGGTTAAAATTTAATGGGAAATGCACATGTTTTTACCTCCATTGACAGTTCAAGGTAAGGGCGAGGTAGTGAGTGAAGAGCAAACATGACCCACTTGAGGTGGGAATAAAAATGCTAAGTAGGGAAACCAACAATGGAAGCAGATGGCACAACACCCAGCCATAGTCAAGGGGCCACTTGGTAATGACAGCCAAGAAGAACTCTGAATAATGGGACTTTTCCCCATATATATATATATATATATATATATATATATATATACACACACACATATATATATACACACATATATATACACATATATATATACATATATATACATATATATATACATATATACGTGTATATATATATATATATATATATATATATATATAATCATAATGGCTAATATATATTGAGTATCTCCTATGTGCCTGATACAATCTTAACATGTTTCACATATTATATTATTTAATGGAATCCTCCCTTGGATCACAGTTATTAATGGGGACATTATTGAAGAGAACAATAATCCATTTCCATTGTCCTAGAGTTGCATTTCCATGTGCCAGCTCAGTGGAAGACAAGGACAGAAGAGGCTGAAGCAATGTAAATACAATTGAATATTGTAAGCACAGCTGATGAAGTCAGTAAAATTGAGCAATTGCAGATAAAAGACTGAAAACACACTGCAAATAGCTTCAGCTCTCAAATGAAAACATGACTAGGCCAGTGGACAACAAAGAACAAAATTGAAAAATGAAGAGGCCAGAAGAAAGACTGATTCTCTCTAAGCCTCTTTAGGTTCAGAATTCCCCCCATGTTCTGGTTGTGAGGGACAAGGGTTTCAGGAATCTTCCTGCAATACCTCAATCTCCACACTCTCGAGGACAGGTATGTTATTCCCTTCTGATGTATCAGAGTGTACAGTGGTGCTTGGCACTCAGTGCCAACCCAATGCACTTCTAAGATCTGAACTCTGACTTGTCATGGGGAGGAAGGTGGTTTAAGAACATTCACCAGCCTCTCAACCAAGTTTCTGCAGTCAATGTCTCTCTTGGAGACTTCTAAATGGTGGAAACATCATCACCCCAAAAAGGCCTTCCAATACCAGAATACAATCTTTTCTCCAACCTTGTGTCTGCCTTTCACATCTGGCCCATGGTCCTGATCTCCAGGAAATAGTCAAAGGCAAAAGGCCATTGAGTAAAGGCCTCTTGTCCTCTGAGTAGTACTAGACTACAGAGTCGTACCTGA
Source organism: Tupaia tana (assembly GCA_026018925.1). NCBI lineage: Eukaryota > Metazoa > Chordata > Mammalia > Scandentia > Tupaiidae > Tupaia > Tupaia tana. The sequence goes on from JAKSZU010000012.1 coordinate 16,147,517, forward strand.
GGGCTGTGGTGAAAATGATACAGGAAACTCAACACCAGTTCTTCATCCTGCACTGTCTGAATGGCATGAATGCTCAGTACATCACCCCATGGAGTATGGATTGTGCCCAAGCCATTGGGTATATAGAAGATGGTGCAAACAAAACAAATCACAAAGAAACAATTTGTAAATGTTCTCAGATCCTTCTTTTTAGTTCTCTCAAGTTTACCTTGAATGTGTAGAGAGGGAAAACTTTCTCCACCTTTTGAAGGTTTGATCATTTCATCTATGAAACATCAGAGTAGGCAGATAAACAGATAAACAGAGTAGGCAGATAAAGCAAATTTATTTTATGCACATTTGGGGGGAGGGAAGAAAGGGGTGCAACACATGGAAGAAAAGCAAATACTCAAAAACCCAGTAAGGACCCAGCCATAGTGGTAGAAATGCTGCTTTGTGATGCTGGAGGCTATGCTGGAAGGCTGAAGGTTCTGGGTTCATATCCCTGGGCTACATATACATGGTAGGAATGCCCACAAGGCACACCCAAGATCCGGGATGCCTGTAGTGCTGGTGGAAGATTGTAAAACAAAAACCCCATTGGAAATGCCTCTGTCTCTGTCTGTCCCTTTCTCTTTCTCTCTTGTCCAAGAAATAAACTTCAAAGAAAATTTTAAAACCTGGTGAGATTCAGAAGCTTACATATCTTCTTCATAAGAGAGAAAGGCTTGAGGGTGTAGACAATTTAGGAGAGAATAAATGGGGGCGAGGGGAGATACAAAGACCCTCAGAGGGAACCAGCAGTTAGCGTAATGGCTATGTCGCTGGACTCCCACGTAGTCGACTGTGGTTCGCGTCCCGGACCTGGTGGCTTAAAACTCACGCCGGGCACGTGTGCATGCGTGCCCAAGATCCCAAGAGGAGAATGGAGGAGAAGGGATTGTGGCGTGACCACCCCCCCTGGGGGGTGGTGATTTCTCGCTTTCTGTCTCTATGTCTCTCTGTCTGTCTGGCGAGTGCACGTGCCCTATAGCAAAAACCTCTCCAAAAAAAAAAAGACCCTCGGAAAAATAAGAGACATCCTGAGATAGTTTGTCTGGGTGTGGGCCAGTCTACTGTACTATGATATGGGGCAATGAGAAAAATCTTCTCTGGTTGATTAGGTTCCCAGGGAGGGGATTCATAACAATTGGGTTCCTTTAGAAGAATCCATCTTTAGGCAGATCAAGGAAGTTCAGAGAAAGCCTCTGCCCATATCTGTGGTTTCTCCAGTGTCCTCAGTTCAAATCAGCTTACCAAAACATAGCTCAGAGTGGCATTTCCTGAGTTTTTCACATGGAGCCCTCCGAGTCTCCCCCTCCCCTCTTAGTCTCCCTTCTCCTCCTCCTCCTCCTCTTTCTCTTGGGGTCTGGATTTTATCTACTGTGCTCACATTTACAAATTTTATCTTGAGTCATTGTCCCTTGAGCTGGCAAGTCCTATTTATTTTTTTTAATTTAGCCACAAAAAAGACTTCTTAGATTGTAGAAGGTAGGTTAGCTCACAGTTTGAATGAGGAGTCTGGAGAACAAGGAGGCTCAGGCAGGAAGCAAGAGAAGTCCTATACAACCAGGAATGGCTGGCTTAGGCACCATTGTTTCAGGACGCTTGTCAGCCCTTGGGCACTTCTGAACACTTCCACCACACTGCAGTCCCTGGACACCAGCAGCTGCAGTTGAAAGTGATTGCTGAAGGCAAGTCCTTTTTCATCTACCTGGGTTTTTGTTTTGGTTTGGTTTTTTAATATGTAAGAGGAGATTTACTATACAATCTGGCTCCTCATAAGGTTATGGAAACTGAGAGGTCTCATGATCTGTCTTCTGTGAGCCAAAGATCCAAAAAAATTGGTGGTGTAAGTCTGAAAGCCTGAGAATTGGGGAACCAATGTTGTAAATTCCAGTTTAAGTCCAAAAGTCTGAGAAGCAGGACCACTGATGTCTGAGGACAGGAAGCAATGGATGTCCCAGTTCAAGCACAGAGAGGCAATTCACCCTTCTCTCCCTTTTTTGTTTTTTTCAGGCTGTCAGTGAATTGTAGGATACCTACCACATTGGAGGGTGCCATCTGCTTTTCTCAGTCCATCAATTCAAATGCTGATCTCTTCCAGAAGCATTCTCACAGGTACACTCAAAAGTAGTATTTTACCAGCTATCTTGGCATCCCTTAGCCCAGTCAAGGTGACATATACAATTAATCACCACAGGTATGAATTTCAAAACATGGGGATCACTGGGAGACATTTCAGGAGCTACCACTACAAGTTCATCTCATAGTTTACAGAGATGCTTACACGAGGCTCACAAATATTTAAAATAGGGATGATTTGGTTAGCGATACCGCTGTGCACAATATTAAAATTCTTCAAAGTCTCTCCATTTCAGATGTGAGTTGGGGGGCAGTCATAGGTAGGGCCAGGAGGATGCTGAGTGTGGAGTGCCTGGTCTACCTCCCTGCATAATGCAAAATGGAAATTGCTCTGCTACTCTTCTATTGCTGAAGTTGTGGAGCTGGAAGGCCAGCATCTTAATTTCAGCAATGGCCCTCATTCTTTAATCTACTCATTGGGCACATAGTTTTCAATATCTACTAAGTGCACAATACTCTAAAAATTTCAGAAACTATATTTAAATAAAAACACATGGCTGCTATGCTCTGCATGTTTCTATTTCCCCATATGTGAATGCCCAATCCCCAATGTACTAGTATGAAGAGATGAGGCTTTGGGGAGATGATTATGAGGACTTTGTCCTCATAAATGATTTCAGTGCCTTTATAAAAGAGGGTCAAGAAAGCTTGTTTGCCCTTGCTGCCATGTGAGGACAGATAGCAGATGCTATTTATGAGGACAGCCCTCACCAGACACCAGACTTGCTCGCACCTTGTTCTTGGATTTCCCAGCCTCAAGAACTATAGTAGCCCCCACTTAGCTGTGGGGACTGCTTCCCAAGACCCCCCGTGAACACCTGAAAGCACAGATAGTAGTGAGCTATGTATATGCTCTGCTATACAGTATAAGTATGCATGCATACTTATGATAAAGTTTAATTTATAAATTAAGTGCAGTAAGAGATTTACAACAATAATGAAATAGAACAATTATAACAATACACTGTAGTAAAAGTTAAGTGAATGTGGTTTCCAAAAATACTTTTTTTCCCTCTTTTGTGCTATGGGGTGCATGTCCTCACCAGAGAGACAGAAGGCGAGAGAGAAGAACAAGATCTCCCCGTAGAGAATCAGCATGCCACAGTCCCTTCTCCTTTCTTTCTCCCACCTTTCAGGATTTCAGGCATCCATACCCTGTGTTCCTCAAGCAGCTATGCCTGGGACTTGAACTGGGTAGTCAGTTATGTGGCACCTGGCTGCCTTAACCGCTAGACCATTGAGCAGGCCCATCATTCTCAAAATATTTTATTGTCCTGTTCTCATACTGTTTGTGATAATGTGAGATGATAAAATGCCTACATAGTGAGATGAAATGAGGTGAATGATGCAGGCAGGCATTGTGACGTAGTGTCGTAGGCTACTGTTGACCCTCTGAGTATATGACAGAAGGAGGACCCCTTTAAGATTTTTGAATCTTGGTTGACAGCAGAAGACTAAACTGTGGATAAAGGGGAAGTACTTTGTGAACAATAAGTTCCTATTGCTATTGTTTTCTTATAGCAGCACAATGGCCGTGAGTGGTTAGTGGAAGAGCCAAGGGGATAAGTCATCTGTGACTGTGTGAAGATTGTGATGGAGCCCTCTGTAGAGCATTATGCATGCACAAAGAAAAGGTGCAGAGTTTGGGGAACAGTCTTCAGAGAAGAGGTGCCACCGAGCCCAGTTTAATACCAAATGTCCACAGTCAATAGTCTGACAAAGTATGAATTACATTCCAACTGGAAGAAATGGCATGTACATGAGCATGGCAGAATGAGACGTCGTATTAGAGGACTCTTCAGTACTCTTAGCTAGAATGCCTGGTTTCCACATGGAGGCTGACAGGGGAAAAGACTTGAAAGATAAGAAGAGAGTTCCATACCTTGAGTAAATCACGTGCTATTCCTGACTTCCAGCCATTTCAGTTCTATAATCGGAGAGGGTTTTGCCCTCCCTAATTCATCTCTAAGGGCTTAGCTGTAGTTGTCTAAATGCAGTTGGAGTCATCTTGATGACGGGAAAGAAGGGAAGCCAGACTGTTCCCCCCTCCTAAGGATGCATTGAATAAACAGCTACACATGGTCAGTTCCCTCCGAGAAATCTAGAATTATAAAGGGGAGCAGCAAGAGTCCTTTAAGGTCATCTAGTCCAGAGGTTTCAAACTGTGTTCCCAGGGCTTCCTTAGGTGTGGGGAGTCAGCTGCCCTTAGGATAGAAACCTCACATTTGGCCTAATAGGCAGAGATTCCTGTCTCCAGCCTCAGTCAGAGCAACTGCATTTCACTTTGAGAATTGGGATTCTGGGTATGAACTGAGGAAAAATAGTGAGATTCTGATTGCGGAAAAAGTGAGGTTTGAAAATCACTAGAGTAAACCAACTTTCCCACTTTGTAGATGAGGGAAACTGAGACTCAGGAAGGGGTAAGAAATGACTTGGAAGGATCTATTGAGCCAATCATTGGGCTAAGAGAAGAGCCTGGGTTTCATATTATCAAAGACAATTTCATGCTCATTGTCTTCTTAGGATCAATCAAGGTGTCCCCCCTCCTCCCCTCTTGGAGGAGTCAGGCTCCTGCCCACAAGATCCGCTATAACACTTAAAAGACAAAGGATCAAAGTGGAAAAACAAATGCTAATGCTCCCAGCTCTGCTGCCCACCTACTGGGCCCCAGAGATTCAAAGCTTCCAGACCAGGGAGGGAAAGCCCAGTCCCCCTCCTATCACCTGGGCTCCCTGCTATTTCTCTGACTCCCCCCTATCCCCCCCCCCCCACTCAGCTTCTCCTTCCTAGGCTTCCCAGACCCACCCAGGTCTCCTGATTCATTGGGACCAAACAGGCTCCCAGAAAACTCAGACCCATTAACCCTTAGCATGGGACTTGGTGTGTGCCTGGGGTTAACTACAATGAAAACTTCCATCCATTCAAAATAGCTTTACAAGGTGTAGACAGAGAAAGATCGAAAGCACAACACATGCTTCAAACTGCTGAGGAGGTTTGTTAGAGCGTTCCGTGTGTTTTTAGGCAAACCACTCCAGTTTTCTGGGTCTCAGCTTTCCACTTTTAGAAATGAGCAGCTGGAGGAGTTATTTCTAAGGTCCTTATCGGCTGACAAACGCAGCTCAGCCTTGTTCTTTTCCATTCTTTCAAGGCATTCTTTGAAGAGAGTTTTCCCGCGAGGAAAGTGCTGCAGAGGGGGACATATGTCAGGTGTGTGATCCCCGGGGTTATCTTTAGGACCGTTTGGAAGAAGTTGTAAAGATAGAAAGGAGAAGGGAAAGTCATGCCGAGTCTGCAATGGGGATTTGCTGGATTTGCTGCCCGGTTTGAATGCTGAACAGGACCTCTGCATGGGGAGCTTGACTCCAAGCCCTGCAGGGAAGCCAAGGAGGCCCTGTGAGGGCTGGATCTGCAGAGTTTGGATCCCCCCAGTTCCCAGCCCTCCAATGGACTCCCGTGAAATTAGATCTAAGATGCATTCCAAGACGAAGCAGTCAGGAGTGCAAAGTGAGAAGTAGTGAGAGACCATCATCTACACTCTGCATTTGTAATTTCTGCTTTGTCAGGTCTCTGCCACTGATAATAAAAAACACAGGTGAGGGACCAGCAGATGGCATCACAATTATATCACTGAACTCCCTCTTAGTCGACTACGGTTCAAGTCCTGGACCCCTCATGACTTAAACCTAATGTTGGGTGTGTGTATGTGTGTGCATGGCCAAGATCCACCCTGAGAGGAGACTAGAGGAGAAGGGATTGCAGCATGGCCGTCCTTCCTGGAGGCCATCCTTCCTCACTTTCTGTCTTCCTGTCTCTCTGGTGAGCACATGTGCCCTATAGCTAAAATCTCTCTCTCAAAAAAAAAAAAAAAAAAAAAAAAATGTAGGCGAGTAAGTCAGTTTCAAAAGGTCATTTTATTTTATTTTGAAAAGAAGGCACATATGCTCAACAGAGAGCCATAAAGAGAGAGGGAGAAAACATCCCCATGACACATGGTCATGCCACCATCCCTTCTCCTCCGTCTCTCCATCCTATTGGAATTTTGGCCACTCACACATACATGCCTAGCATGTTTTCAAGCTGCAGGATCTGGGACCCGGTGTAGCTGGCTATGCAGTTGGCCATGTGGGCTTTGGCTCCTTGAACCACTAGGCTATAGGGCTAGCCTTACACTATCATTTTCCAGGCAGGGCTGGTATGTAGTGGGTCCATACGCTTGATGGGTTGCTCACCCTTAGTTAGATGCATAGGGGGCATTTACTGAATGGTTAGACACAAGAAAGCAACTTTGGGAATATTCCCTTTAACGAGAATGGGGGAAGAATGGTTATCTCTTATGAGAAGGGAAGAAACTTACTTTCTCTTGTTCCCATAAGGAAGTTAGTCAGGAAGACATTAGTCAGTCCTGTGCAATACTGGATTGTTACATATTTCAAATATGAACCAAACCTATAGGATGTTTTACTTGGGGTAATGGAGCAGGAGAGGCAGAGAGACAAAAACTCTCAGGAAAACATCCTATCACCAATATCCAACAAAGCACCTACTATGTGTCAGATCCCTAGACATGCCTGCAGTCCTTAACCGTCAGGTCTGTTAGATTATGGTTCTGTCAGAAGAGTTTAATTTCCCATTATTATCAAATCCTGTAAAGGATTCAGGGAGCAAAAAAGGCTAGAGAAGCAATTCTGACCAAATCTCAGAGTTCATTGGGTATACTAATGCCACCTTTCCACTACCTTCACAGGGGCCCTCTGGGGCCTTATGTTACCAGATTATTTGCAATTTTCTGAACAGACAATGAATTGGAAAAGTAGGGAATTAAATCCCCCTACCCTTTGCTCATCCAGAATTGCCTTCTTCACTTATCTTCTGGGAGGGAGTGCTACCTTGGACTTTTTTAAAATTTCTGTTTTTGGGGCTGACAGGTGGCATGGTCGTTGGGGGTGCTAAATTCACACATGACTGACTACAGTTCAAGTCCTGGACCTGGCAGCGTGCTTTTTCTCTTTTTCTTTCTCTATCTCTCTCTGGTCAAATTAAAAAACTAATAATAATAACAAATGGAAATAAATACATAATTCTTTTTTTTAAAAAAAGAAATTTCTGTTTTTAAATCACTAGAATTGTTTTCACTACTTTTCTTTTCCTTTCTTTTTTTTTTTTTTTTTTTTTTTTTTTTTTTTTTTTTTTTGCTTTTGTGGTCATTTGTGCATCAGCTATTCTGGTTTCCTTAACACTTTTATCTGTTTAAAATATTCTCTTCCTCAACCACACATGGATCTGCTCTAAGAAGAACCACGTCCCACTTGTCTTTACTTTCCCAGTGCCTAAGATTTCCTGGTACCCAAAGGGGCTCTCCAGCAACCCAGCACCTCTCTCTGGAGTCAGAATGCTGACAAGAAGCTTGGCTATGTTCACTGAGAATGTGAATGACTGAATAAATAAAAGTGAAAGAATAAGCAAATCCATTCCTACTCTCCGGCTCCCTGAGGGCATCACTAATCTGTGTTGTCTACCTGGTTCTTTGTGGCATTTGTGTTCTAGACCCCTTCTGCAGGTGATAATTTCTTAGAATTAGCACAAATTAGAGTGTCAAAAAAAAAGAAAAAAAAACATAAATAGGGACCAGCAGTTAGTGTAATGGCTATGTCGCTGGACTCCCATGTAGTCGACCGCGGTTCGAATCCCAGACCCAGTGGCTTAAAACTCACGCTGGGTAGCCAGGCACGTGTGTGTGTGCATGCCCAGCATCCAGAGAGGAGAATGAAGGAGAAGGGATTGCGGTGTGGCCATCCCCCCTGGGGGTGATTTCTCACTTTCTGTCTCTCTGTCTCTCTCTGTCTGACAAGTGCACACGCCATATGGCAAAAACCTCTCAAAAAAAAAAAAAAGTTGAAATAGAAGTAGCCTAATCAGGATAGAAGTTTCTTTCTTTCTTATCTGAGAGTTTAGAAGAAAAAAACTTGATGTTCCATGGTTTGTTTGTATCTTCCTATTCACGAAACCCATGGCTGAGGCCGCCTCATAGCCCCAAGATGGTTACACCAGCTCCAATCATCATATCTGTATTCCACCCTGCAGAAAAGAAAACTGAATACCAAAGAGCACATTACCTCTGTTAAAAGAAAAACTTCAGACAGTTTAATTTGGCAAAGTTTGAGCAAAAACGATTCAAATCAGGCAGCCCCCAGAATGACTTCCAAGGAACTCTAGATAGCCACATAGTGGGGTGACATTTATACACAAGAAAGAGAAAGTGAAGTACAAAAATTGGAAGTGAGGGAATGAGATAGAGACATAATTGCATTGGTCACAGTTTCATGTTAGCCTGTGTGAGCACAGTTTAAAGGGTGGCCTTTCTGTGATTGACTGAAGTGTGGCTGCTGTGATTGGTTGTAACTTAGCAACTTCCTAAGGAAGCAGACTTCCAAGTGTTTGCTTATGGAACTCAAGCAGGAGTAAGGAGGTCCTTTCAGGCCAAAAAGTTTAACACTTCCCTTTAAGGATACTGCTTAAAGTTGCTCACCTCGTTTTTAGGTAAATCCTATTTGTTAAAACTGAATCACATGACCACACTTTGCTGCAAAAGAGGTTGGGAAATGTAGTTATCATTCTTTTCCCCTGAAACTTGGGAGTTGTATTGCTATAGAAGAACAGAGATTGAAGGACAATGCATGATGTCTATAGGACCCATTTCAGATTTTTTGTTTGTTTATTGATAAGAGATTGACTGGATCAAATCTGTAATTTAAAACGATCCATATGGTAGCTGGAAAAAAGGAGAAATTCGAGAAAGAAGAGGCTGGAAGCAAGGCAGTCGCACAAGTCCAGACAGACAAGGAGACATGAAATAGGACAGGAGCAGAAGGGCCTGAGGACATGCATTATTAGCAAAGCAGTTTGGTGGTAAAATGGACAATGCCTAGTGAATGTGTCTGTGCGATGAGGGGAAAGCAGAGTCTGGAGCTAGCCCTCTTTCCAGACTTGGGACCCTTAGAAATGGAGTTGTCCTGGAACCAGCAGTTAGCGTAATGGCTATGTCACTGGACTCCCATGTAGTCGACTATGGTTCGAGTCCCAGACCCAGTGGCTTAAACTCACGCTGGGGGCATGTGTGTGCGCATGCCCAAGATACTGAGAGGAGAATGAAGAAGGGATTGTGGTGTGGTCACCCCCCTGGGGGGTGATTTCTTGCTTTCTGTCTCTCTGTCTCTCTCTTTCTGGTGCACGCACGCGCCCTATAGGAAAAAAGCTCTACAAAAAAAGAAAGAATGAAATGGGACTGTCCTTGACTGATTTGGGGAAATCCGGAAAGACCTCATTGAGTGGACTGGTGGTGAGTACTAAGAGCACTGATTTTTATTTTGGATCCATGAAGAACTAGGCACTTCCAAGAGGAAACTCTAGGGGTTATCTGGAGCGGTCAGTGGGAATGGGCAGTTAGTCAAGTTAGAATGGGGACAGTGGAACAAGAGCACATTTTGGATGGAGGGTGGTCAGATCCCACCTATCCCTGGTACTGTGGTCACTACCTGTCAGTGGTGACCAATCACTTCTCCAAAGAGTTTTGAGACAGAAGTAATTTCAAACTCCCTCTAATTAAAAGGAGTGCATCAGTGTGTGCCTGGAGTCCTGCCGCTGCTGGCGTCGGGGAGGAAAGGGGCTCCCAAATTCACAGCCAAGCCTCCAGGCAGCATCCTGACTCTGAAGGGAGGTGCTGGGTGGCTGGGGAGGGGCAGCCACGTGCCAGCTGGCTGTGCCAAGTGAAGGAGCCACACGCCTGGGGTTCTGCCATGTGTTTGTTTATTTGGTTTGGCTGATGTAAAACATATACACACAGACTCACAGCCTCAGGGCCTGTGTGCGGAGCCCACGTTCAATCCTCGACTAAAATCAGAAACAGTGCGCAAAGAAGATGGAAGCCAAAACAGCAGCATGCAGCCAGGTAGCAGAGTTCGTCTGCTCATGTTACTTATTTTTTCATTTAATCACTTAGCAAATGAATGCCAGGCAGGATCCAAGGCACTGGGGCTGTAAAGCGAATACAACCCTGTCCTGGAGAAGCTCAAAGACCTGGTCAGGGAACAGCAACAAAAGAAGAGGCCATCATAGTGCAAAGTGAGAGGTGCATGACAGATATCATGATCTTATTTCCTGGCATAAAATTTGACAGGGACTTCCCTGATCTCAACAGACTTTCATAGGCCTGACCGTCACACCCTCAACTACCCAGCCAGGCTCCCAGCAGCCCCAGGGCCACACTCTCGCTCACCTCTCCCACCAGTGCACACTCTGTTTCTCCTGTTTGGTGAGTTCTTTTCACTGATCTTTGCCACTCTCCATTCAGCCTTGAAGTTCCAGTGTAACCACCTCGTCGTGACCATCCTCCGGGCCCTCGTTGCATTCCCTGCGGCCTTGACTGCTCAACTGCTACGTTCAGAGCTCACCTGCCCGTTTCCCCCATGGCCCGTGAGTACCTCGAGCAGAGATGGATCTTGTCCACATCTCCACTCTGGCAGCTAATCAATGCCTGGCACAGAAACACTCTTAATAAATGCCTGTCCAAATGAGCAGACATAATTTAGAGCCACTGTGGATAGCCTTGATGTACTGCAATTAGAATACACCGAGATTCTGCATTCAAACTCCACTGCAGTTCAAACCCTGGATTCTGTCACCTCCAGCCAGTCACTTCCCCTCTCTGAGCCTCAGTTTGCTTATTCCTCAGTGTAAGCTGATAATCCCATAAGGGTGACTTATGTGACAATGCTTCCTGTAGCATGTGTTACCTTTCCTTCTTGCACGTGTAGCATTCATTTATTACTTTTATTATTCACATCATAAGAAGAAAAGGCCATGCTCTAAAGAGCTAGGGCACCAACTGGTAGGCAGGAGGGATGACTGAGGTCAAATTCTTTTTTTTTTTTTTTTTTGGAGAGGTATTTTGCTATAGGGCGCATGTGCTCACCAGAAGGACAGAGAGAGACAGAAAGTGAGAATCACCACCCAGGGGGGATGGCCACGCCGCAATCCCTTCTCCTCCGTTCTCCTCTAGGGATCTTGGGCATGCACGCACACGCACCTGGTGTGAGTTTAAGCCACCAGGTCCGGGATGTGAACTGCGGTCGACTACATGAGAGTCCAGTGACATAGCCATTACGCTAACTGCTGGCCCCGAGGTCAAACTCTTGACAAGCTTCCTGGCTGGTGTTCCAGAGTGCCCATCTCCAGGTCACCACCTCTGCTCATCCATGCGTTTCCCACAGGTATAGCTTTCCTGGCTGCTCCCACTCTACTGTCTCCCCTGAATACAGCATTGTAAGAGCATGGACTGTGGAACCAGATGGTGTGGGTTCCAACCCTGCCTTGGATGAACACAAAGCAAATGTTCCTTTTGCATCCCTTCAGTGGGCTCTTTCTCTCCCTCTCTTGATAGGCGTGTGCTCCCATTTCTGACTCCGGTGAAATACCACACCACAGCTGTGTGATCTGGCTTCCTGAAACTACTGCCCCTTAGACTTGAGCAACAGGAAACCCTGTCTTGGGCCCCACATAAAGGACTACTCTGGCCCACCCATGGCACTCTTTTTTTTTTTTAAGGGATTTTTGCTATAGGGTGTGTGTGCTCACCAGAGAGACAGACAGAAAGCAAGAAATCACCCCCCAGTGGGGATAGGCACACCATAGTCTCTCTTCCTCCAGGATTTTGTCATGTAAGCACGCACTCCTGGCATGAGTGTTAAGCTGCTGGGTCTGAGACTAGAACTGTGATCAACTACCTAAGAGTCCAGTGACATAACCATTATACCACCTGCTGGTCCCCATTCCACTCTCTTGAAAGTGTGGAATTTGAGGGGCTGAGAAGATGTGTCACTTCAGAGTCTTCCCCCTATTCTTACAGGTCATGCTATGGGCATATGGGTCATCACAATTCCCGGTCTAAATAATCTTGAGTCCGTTTCTAGAGCCAATGATAGCCTACTCTCCCTGAGGGGCCCCCACCTCCAGTGCATACCCCAGACTGGAAAAGTGGCAGAGGGTGGCTGTTTGTGAGAGTTGTGCACAGAGAGTGGTTCCCACATGTGGACTTGTGAGGCCGCTCATGGTGTAGGACCAAGATGGTGGTGGGGGGGGGTAGAATAAGAGGAAAAGACACAGATCGGGGCCAGATGTTGCTATACCCACCCAACCTGCCCAGCCTGGTGATGCCTGGAACACTGAGGACCATGCTTCTTGGGTCATTACAAAGGTGAACTCAATAAGGTAGAAGAGAAGAACATTCTATTCAGCAGTTTGCTTTCCTGTAGTGGACTTTTTCATTTAATTTATTATTATTTTTTGGTTTCTACCATGGGAGCATGTGCTTGCCAAAGACAGACAGAGAAAGGGAAGGTGAGAAATCACCTCCTGAGGGGATGGGGGGAAGTCATGCATGCCACAATCTCTTTCCATCCCTTCTCTTCTTGGGATTTCAGGCCACTTGGTCTGGGACTCAATCTGTGGTCAGCCATGTGGGAGTCCATTGTCTTAACCACTACACCACCTGCTGGCCCCTTGAAGTGGAACTTGTATGCGTTTAGATACATGACATGTAGGTCTCTGTATTAGTCAGCTTGAACCGTGACCATTTGGCCTGCTGTAACAAAACAAAATGCCTGAGACTGAGTAATTTGTAAACAGAAATTTATTACCATTCTAGAAGCTGAAGAGTCCAAGATCAAGGTCCTGATCAATTCAGTTTCTGCTGAGGGTTCTTCCTGGTGTGCAGACGGACACTTTTTTGCGGTGTCATCACATGATGGATAGAAGTGAACCTTCTCTTTTAAGAACACTAATCCCATCACGCAGGTTCTGCTCTCAAGACCTCATTACCTAAACACCTCCAAATGGTGTCACATGGAAGGTTAGTGCTTCAACATGCAAATTCTGGGGGACACAACTAAGCCCAGAGGAGCTTCCCTCCAGGTTCCACAAATGTTAGGGATGGACCTTGGATGATCCAATCTGGAAGAGTAGGGGAGTTAGCTTCTTGCGAGGTGATCCTTGACCATTGAAAACTGAAATAAGAGGGAGACAGCCACATCAATAGCCCTCACCTTCTCCCCTTTGTGAACTGATCCTACAAGAGATTTCTCTTTGCAAATGATCCAGAGAAATTCCAAGTGCTGAAGCTTACCTGCTAAGCAAGCTGCATTTTCTCAAGGAGGTTCCTGGTGAAGGGGTGACCAGCTGGCTAGCATCGCGCTGTATCTTTCCTTGCCTCACTTCCCTTTCTAACTCTTCCTCATGAAGCCCCTAGGTTTCATCTCAAGGCCCTAGTTTTGCTCCTCCCAGAGGTCAACACTTTGCCTCTGGACTTGGGCTTTGCTGTCTAAAGGACTCAGAGTTAAGAAATGACCTCTGTCATTTACTAATTATGACTTTGAAGAAAGTTACATGACTTCTCTGTGCCTCAGTTCCCCGCCTGTAAAATGAGGATAAACACTAGTAGCTCCTGGGACCAGCAGATGGTGTAACAGTTATGTTGCTGGACTCCCATGTAGTTGATGGCAGATCTGGTGGCTTAAAACTTATGCCAGGCATGTGTGTGTGCACATCCAAAATCCCAAGAGGAGAATGGAAGAGAAGGGATTGTAGCATGGCCATTCCCCTGGATGCAGGGGGAGGGGAGTGATTTCTCACTCTGTTTCTCTAGCAAGCACATATGCCTTAGCAAAAATTTCTTTGAGGGACCAACAGTTAGCGTAATGACTATGTCACTGGACTCCCATGTAGTCGACCGCGGTTCGAGTCCCAGACTCAGTGGCTTAAACTCATGCCAGGCATGTGTGCGTGCATGCCCAAGATCTGAGAAGAGAAAGGAGGAGAAGGGGTTGTGGCATGGCCATTCCCCCAGAAGGTGATTTCTCGCTTTCTGTCTCTCTGTCTCTCTCTGTCTTTCTGGCGAGCACACACACCCTATAGCAAAAACCTCTAAAAAAAATATTAAAAAAAAAAAAAGTAGTTCCCACACAGAGTTCTTGTGAAGAGAAGACTAAATGAGCTAATAGATGCCAGTGTACAGCCCTATAACTATTTGTTTTTATTATTGCTCTTTTTTCAAGAGTACTGTATTAGTTTTCCCAGGTTGCCATAACAACATACCATAGACTGGTTGTCTTAAATCACAGAAATCAGGCCAGCTGGTGGCGTGGTGGATAAGGCATCTGGATCCCACATGGCCAGTTGTGCTGTTTGAGTCCAGGACTCTGAGGCTTGAAAAATACAGGGCATGCATGTGTGTATGGCCAAAATCTCGAGAAAAGTAGAGACGGGATTATGGCATGACTATCCCCCCTTGGAGGGGGGGTTGGTGCTTTCTCACTTTCCCTCTCTTTATCACTTTGTGTCTCTCCAGCAAGCACACATGCCCTATAGCAAATTGAAGAACAAACAACAAACAAGCAAAACCACCCACAGAAATGTATTTCTCAGAGTTCTATAGACTGGGAGTTCCAGACGCTGTCAGCAGGGTTGGTTTCTTCTGAGGCTCTCTCGCTGGTCTGCAGTTGGCTTTTATCTCACTGTGTTTTCACACAGTCTTTCCTGTCTATGTGCTCATCCCTGGTGACACTTTGTGAGTACAAATTTCCTCTTATAAGGATCCCATCAATCTGATTGGATTAGAGCCTGACCTAATGGCCTCATTTTAACTTAATCACCTGTTTAAAGTGATTTCCTGTTTCCAAAATCAGACACATTTTGAGGTACTGGAGGTTAGGGGCTTGGATTATGACTTTGAGAGGGACATGATTCAGCCCATAACAGACACCCTCATGTGCTCCCTCTTTGTAGGATGACCACATATGTATGGGTTTTGTGGCATTTTTCTGGTGTTAGCACTGAAATTCCTCTATCATAGGAAATCCCTCAGCCGTGGGTAAGCCAGGTGCATCGGTGACCTTGCTCTTCCAAAACCTTACCTGAACCTTTCACGATACGCACAGACTAGAAGAAGACAAATGTATCTAGAACTCCATACTTTCTAGTGACCTTTGACTACCATTTATTTACCTCATTGTCATCTCAGCCTTGTGAGGTCAGTGGAGCTAGAAATAGTTTTCCATTTACCATAAAGTAAGAAACAGGTTCAGAGAGATTCTTCCTTACAATGTGCTTCCTAGACCAACAGCCAGGGATACCCAGCTCTTGCTTCGATTCACTGCACCTAAGGTCCTAGGGTGTAGGTAAGAAAGCAGATGTCTCAGTGAGTCCTGAAAATTTTTTCTTTCTTTCTTTCTTTCTTTCTTTTTTTTTTAAGGTTTACACATTTATTTCTTTAAGGAGTAAGAGACAGGCAGACAGAGACAGATTGCCCTTTACAGGGTCTTGGAGCGATGTTCTACAGAACCCCAGCTTCAGCCAGTCCTGCATCATGGACACATGTGTACCCAGAGTACTTAGGGAGGTCTCTGGACCCACCCCCTTCCCATGTGAGTCATCCTCACTGAGCATTAGGTCTTACCACTGCATAACTGTCAAACACCAGTATTGAAATGTATCTACACTGGTTTCAATTGAAATTAAACAGACAATGATGTCTGCACTAGTTGGGTGGGAGTAACAGGTGAGCCATAGGCTAGACTTTGGAGCAAAATGCCTGTGGCTGAAAAACAGGGAGGATGGGAGGGAGAGAAGCAGGGAGAGACGCAGGCTGTGTTTGATGATCTGCTCTGAAAGGCAAAGAGGGAATCCATTGATTAGTGAGCTTCGTTTGATCTGCTCAAGGATCAAAGGGACAAACACCATGTGCGAAGATGAAAGTTGACCTGGGAATCTGTGTCCCAGCCTGTTGGGATGCCAAGCGCCCTGAGCCCATGGGTTAGGCTAGAGAACTCTCACAGAAACCATGGGCAATGCTTCAAACCCCCCTCTTCCCCAGCCTCACCTCTGACCCCTCCTTTGACCCATTGCCTTAAAGAAAAGTTTTCTCTTGTTTCTTGAGACCTATTTAGGATAAGAGAAGCTCAAGGTTATAAAGGGGATAAGGGATTAAGCATTATTTTTGGCCTTAAAAGGGCATAAAAAAGTCACCAGATAAGATGTGGTGAATGCTGAGAAACCCCTAGGTTGACCCTGAAGAACACTGAGAATGTTATATTCAATTTATGCCCCAAGGAATAAACCAAAAGAAGATTTCTGGGCCAAGCCATGGTGGTGCAGCAGTGACATGCTTCCCTGCATTGCTGGAAGCCATATAGAAGTTTGGAGTTTGGTTCCGGGTCCACTGGCTGAGGAAGCTGGGGAGAGGGTCCCAGCATAATCCTTGTTTGAGAATGCTGTCTCTCACTCTCTCTATTTCTCAATAAATAAACAGATAAATAAAAAGGGGATTTCAGGCTTTCTCTGGGGAATGGGGAGGAGGAGAAGAACATACCTAAAGCCAAAGAGGTGGGGAACCATCAACTGGAGTAATGATTACATCATTGGACGCTCATATAGTTGACTGCAGTTTGAGACCTTGACCTGGTGGCTTGAAACCCACACCAGGTATATGTGCGTGCATGCCCAAAATCCCGAGGAGAATGGAGGAGAAGGGATTGTGGCATAGCCATCCCCCCTGGGGGGGGGGGGGGAATTTCTTGCTTTCTCTTTCTCTGTCTCTCTGGTAAGTACCCTATAGCAAAAATCTCTCTTAAAAAAAAAAAGAGGTTATAGACACTGTGATACACCAAGGACCAGCCCTCATTGACTGAACTTCTAACCTATGCCAGGACCTGCACCACCTTATTGAATCCTAATAATATCCAATGAGGTGGCCCTGGAATATTCCATTTCATAATGGAACAAGAAAAATGAGGCCCAACAAGGTAGAGTAACTTGCCTGAGGTCACACAGTTGGCATATGACAAAGTCAGAAGTGAACCCAGATCTGCCTCCTTGAAAACTCAGCTTCTTACCAGCAGGAGGCCTGGCCATATTCATGCTTTAGGAAGGTCCATCTGGCTCCTAGGGTAGACTGGGGGGAGTGGAAGTAGAGGCAGAAAAATTAGTTTAGATTTACTAAAGCAGTTTCAGGTAGCTGGTATAATCTGCCAAGCCACAAGATCAGGTATACAAAAATGAAGTTTATTTTCCATTACCTTGAAGGCAAGTTCAGTATTGGCAGACATTTCATCTTAATTCAGGAATTTCCCCCTTCTTTCCTCCAAGTTCTGTGTAGAGAAGGGGTCATAAGGCATCAAGCTGCGGACTGAAGAGAGCTGGGGGAGACGGCTCTGGCTATCATCTCTTCATACTTTGACATCCATTATCCCAGCCAGCCTCTGACCATTGGTTCGCATAAGTCACTGTGTAGCCTTTTCATTTTCTCGACAGTATGGTCTAGATTCTAGTTTTTTGGAGACTTTCCAACATACTTTTAGGAAACTCAATGGGTCTGAGTTAGATCCTCTGCCTCAATGTCCCAAGCAACTACACCTCACTTCCCTGGTGTTCCTTGGGGGATAAAAGAATTCCAAGACATTTCTATCTTCCCAGGATAAAGACAGGAAATGGGGCACAAGGCCCAGTTTTTCTCAACTCCTAGAACTAAAAGGGAGAATTATTACCCCACCCTACCTGTGAGCTCAGCCTAGGCAGGCAGGGCACAGAGACCTTTCTCAAAGACCTGCACAGCTCTGTTAAACTTTATAGCTTCAGTATTTTTTTCCCCTTAATCTATTGTTTAGGCTAGGACTTTGGCTATTAAACCACATAGGTATCAACTTTATTCATTTCCTCTCTTACTCCCTGTTAATTTTCCCAGCTCTGTTAAATTTCATACCTTAATATTTTTTCCCCAACATATTGTTTAGGCTAGGACTTCGGCTATTAAACCAATAATTAACTTATTTCTCTTTGCATTTCTGCTGTAACTACCTTTCTGAGGCAATGGATGCTTAGGCTTTATGTCTTATGTTTTGTTCCATTCCCCCCCCACCCCCCAGAAGGTGCATGTGCTTGCCGGAGAGAGACAGTCACAGAGGTTGGGGGTGGTCGTAAGGAGAAGGAGAAAGTACACCAATGGAGATGGCCATGCTGCAGTCCCTTTTCTCCCTACTCTCCTCCTTTTGGGATTTTGGACACACATGCACACATACCCAGCATACATTTCTAGCCAGAAATTCTGGGACTCTAACCATGTAGCCAGCCATGTAAGATCCAACTGCCTTAACCACTAGGCCAGGGCCTGGCCCATGTGTACTAGCTTCAATGAAGTAAAGACCATGGGGTGTATAGAAATAGTGCCATGAACATAAACCCTGGAGTTAACATTTCAAGTTATTATTCATTTATACACACAAGATATTTGAAAATCTGGATGATGATAGCAGTGCTGGGGAAGGCAATGAGAGAATAGATTAAAGAGAGTTTCGAGAATCAAAATTCAAATGTTCATGTGACTGGTTAGATGCACAGGATTAGGGAGACCCTTTCTATGTCTCATTCTGGTGCCATTCAGGTGCTCATGAGTTTGATCAGGGTGCTCAGAATCAGCCACCATGTGCCAGGTTTGGCTGGGCTGGGCTATGCCACCTCGAGCCAGCTCAAGGCTACTGAATGGTTGTGAACCTCCATACTCTGGCTCCCTCTTATTATCTGTTTAACCCTATGAGTTTCTCTGAGATGAGTAGACACTAAATCCTACTGTGGAATATTGTGGAAAGCAAAGTTGCTCAGCCCAGAGTTCATTTCACTAAAGGGAACTTCACTGAAGTGTGTGGGGGAGGCAGAGACTGACTGCCATGCAAGCCGTTGCACGTTCAGTCCTGAAGCAGGACCGTTGCTCAGCTGGGGCTGGTGAGAGCCTGGAAGAAGAAAAGATGGATCTAAACATAGCAAGGCAGCTGTTGTGGAAAAGACTCTCTGCGTCAGAGGGTGAGTGTGTTAAGGAGACCGGCTCTGCTCAGGGGAGTCTAAAGGCCCATATCTAGACCTCCACCACAGTCTCAGAATATCAAGGCCAGAGGGCTTTTCCAGGATGCCCAAGGGGCACATTCTGAAAAAAATTAGAAAAGCTAGGAAAGTAGCATGCAGAATAACACCTCCAAAGCATTTATGAGAGACAGGTCTATCTTACATCCTTGACTGTGAGACAAGAATCACGTCAGCTCTCATGCCTTTGGTAGTGACCCCAGACTACAATACTGGAAACAAGAATTTGATGTAGTAACTAACCACAGATTCCATCAATCAAGTCTATTAACATGACAGATCGAAATTGGGGTGGGGAGTTTTTCTTGCTTATAAGACTTTGTGTGGTTGTATGAGTGTGTACTTATATGTGTGAAACCCCATTAAGCACACTTCTTAGGCACAAGCCAATATTCCACAATGGAGAAGCGCTTTGGAACAATAAGGCTTATGGACAGAGGGCTAATAGATTCTGTCTCAAGCAAAATGGGATTTAGCTCACCATCCCCACCCTAGGGGCACTGTTGAATTGTTTTAACCGAGTTCCTATGGCAGTTCCTTAGTATAATTTGACTAATAAATGCCAGTTCCTGAAACTTTCTCTTGGTCTAGAATTTTTATGGGACTTTTTCTTCCTATTTCATTACTTTCTTTATTATCATTGCTATATTAATTTCATGGTGGAAATATTCATTGACCAATTAAAGAGAAGCTCTGAAATCAATAGGCAGAAAGCACATAAGCCATTGCTTTATTTATTTATTTATTTTACTTTTTAAAAAATTTATTTATTTTACATACTTTCACTGAGCATCACCACAGCATTGCTTTATAAAGAGAATATCTTGAAGGCCTACTATCTATGGTTCAGAGTAGACTGAACATATGAACTAAAGCCTTCATCATAGATTCTCCATGGAATCTAGGAATCTTACTTGACTTACTGATTTATCTTGCTTCAGGACCAATGCTAGTGATTAGAAACTTTTGTATGGGATGTGGCATCCTCAGCTATTTAGAGGTGCCTTTGAGTTTGATAGGTTTTAACAAATAGCATTGAGATAAGTAGGTGCTAGGGAATTATTATCTTCATTTAACACAAGAAAACACTGAGGTACAAAGAGGAATAATGTTGCTTGCTGGAGGCCACATCATTAATCTCATTCATTTATTCATCTCGAATACACTGCATGCCTAGCTTGGCATATGTCCACCTCTGGGCTTGATACTCACCATACTTAAAAAACAACAACAACAACAACAACAAAACAAAAGCAACAAAAAACACAAGATCTAGCACTTAATTCAGGTTGCTTGTAGTCTAATGGAGCAAATAGATACAGCAAAAATCATTATAACCTAGTTAATTTACTCATCATACATTTATTTCTTTTTTTCTTTTCAGATTAATTTCATATTTTACATACAGTCCCCATCATGATGTATACTATATATACATTTATTTTTCCAGCAGATAGTTTTACCTTTTTTTGTCTGCTAATTTTTAAATTTTTTGCCATAGAGCACATGTGCTCACCAGAGAGAGAGAGACAGAGAGACAGAGAGAGGAACAGTGAGAAATCACCCCCCAGGGGGGATGGCTATGCTACAATCCCTTCTCCATTCTACTCTCAGGATTTTGGGCATGCAAGTATGCACATATGTCCAGTGTGATTTTCAAGTCATTGGGTCCAGGACTCAAACTGTGGTCAGCCTCATGGAAATCTAGCCCCTTAACTACTACACCAAATGCTGGCCCCAAAATGTTTCTTCTTTTTGTACCTCCAACCCATCCTGTACCTCCCAATCTCTACCACCCATTCCCCTCCCTTACCGTCTCTGGTATCTACACTTATTTTCTGTACTATCCTATCTTCAGGTCTTTCCATTTCTGCCATAGAATGCGCATATTCAATACAAATTGAGTGGAGATATACAGTGTGTATCTTCCAAAGCCTGGTTCACTTCTCTCAACATTAAATCTTCTATATTCATTCGCTTCAAACCAAACAATAGAGTCTCATTGTTTCTTACAGCTGAGTAGCATTCCATAAGTATACATGTGCCACAGTTTTCAACTAAGTCATCATCAACATATCTGTTAAGAGCCTGCTGGGGTCTGGTCCTGGAGACATAGCAACAGCATGCCAAAGTTCTTGCTCTCATACTGGAGAGACAGAGATAATAAGTGAGTATATACTATGTTAGGTGGTGAGAACTGTTGTAAAGAAATGTCAGGAAGAAAAGCAGGGAGAATGTGGTAGGTGCAGGACTGTGGCATTGGGGATAAGCTCTGGAGAAGGGCTCTGAGATAAGGCAGCATTTGAGAGAGAACCAAATGAAGTTCCCAGGAGTCTAGGAAAAGAGAACAGCAAGTACAAAGACCCTGAGGCAGGAACATGTTTTGTGTGTTCAAGGTACAACAGAAATGGCAGTGGGGCTGGAGAGGAGGGACTGAGAGACCTGGAGACAAGAGATGATGGCATAGAGGGAGCAGGGGGCCAGGCCATGGAGGATAGAGGATTAGTGAGAACAAGAAGAACTTTGTTTTTTTTTTTGTTTGTTTGTTTGTTTGTTTGTTTTTTTAGATAGGAAGTCACTGACAGGTTAGAGAGCAAAGAAATGGAGTCTTGGATAGGACTACCCTAAATTCTGTGTTGAGAATTTTCTGTGGAAGTCCAGAGCACAAATCTGGTGGTCAATTTGGAGACTATTGCCAATGGCTCAGGGGAGGGGTAACGGTGGCTCCTACAAGAGTGATAGACAGAGGTGATGAGAGTGGATAAGATTTGGCACATAGCTTTAATAAATTTGCTGATGTCTGAATAGGAACTGGGAGAAAAAGAAAAGACTTCAAAGGAAGACGGGCACACTGAGGAAAGATGCTGCTGTGAGCTTGCATGGAGATTGTGTTTGAGTGTTGGAGATTTAGGTGCAGGCCTGGATATGCTGGTGCAAGTTGTAGGCCACTGCATAAGATTCTGGAGTCACAGCCTTGGTTGGGAATCCCAGATCAACCCGAACGTGCCAGGTTCCCCAGGAGATGGGGAGGCAGGGGAAGGGAGAGTTGAGATGTGGAAAGATCCTGTCAAAGATGCCTCTCTCTTATGAAAATGAATAAATAAATAAACTTATACAAAATTTTTGGTTCAGGAAGTTTACTGGGAATGCTCTCAGGAACAATACCTGTGAGGGATGAAGGCAACTGGAGACGCAGAGCGTGCTGGGACGCAGTCATGAGAGAGGCCTCAGCTGATCCCATGGGAAGCTCAGGAGTAGGGACAACCTTTTATCATTGTCCCACTTGACCAAAGGGCCAGGCCTTTGTATCCTCCATCAACCACTCATTGAAGGCATGCTACTCCAAGGAGTGGGTAATCACGGTCAAGTGGCTTTCCATCTACTGAGGGCAAATCCTAGAGAGAGAGTCTTCTGTGGTTCAACAACTCATGCTCCCCACAACCCTGGGAGTGAGGGTGTCAGTCCTGAAGGGGAGTCTGGATGGTACACCACTCTGTCACCTCAAGTGCCACGCCAGTGTAAGCGGGGAAGGGCAGGGAGGACTTCTCAGAGGAGATGCTACCTGGGATGGCTTTAAAGAACCCTATGCTACTTTTCTTAGTCACGTGATTTTGATTATGAATGAGAAGGTGCTTGAACAAGACCGAAACCTGAGTGCCAGAACTGCCCTAATTACGCTCATTTGTTAAGTCTTAAACTAAACTGAACTCCAATATTAATTGCCTTTTAAACTATGTTCAGCTCCTCCAATCATAATAAATCCCTCTAATTTATATCTCAGCTATTATATATTTTAAAAACCTATTGATTCAGAACATATAACCATTTTCCAAGGCAAAATTGATATTCCAATTGGTTCAAATTTCTGGCAACTGAATATTCCTCAATGAACAGAATTCTAACATGCTGATATTTTTAATAGCTCTTATTGGCAGGAAGTCCCTTCCAAGAGCTAACATAAATTCTGTTTAGTACAATTTAAGACATTTCCTCTAGATTTTTCTAGAGGGGCTAGAGAATGGTTGGCATCAGGGTCTATTTAATAGGATGTTCCTACAGTTAACAGCCTGTAGAAGAGATTGACTTTCCCCTTAGAGGGAAATATCAGAGTTAGGCTCTGGAAACTGGCATAATATATTATAAACAGTATATGCTCAGCAATTAATAGGGATGCATACATGTGTGTGTTGATATATTTACAGCTTTAGATGTGTGTAGGGCTGTGTGTAAATTTGCACACACGTACATAGACAGACATGTATGAGTATGAGAGAGAATACATGTCTAAATATTTGTGTTTGTGTGAGAATCTGCATATGTGGTGGTATGTTTACAATGCATGCACATCTGGGCAGGCAATTCAGGTGTGGGAATACACTTAGAGGGGTGTGTGTGTGTGTGAACACATGTAGGCATGACAACAGTTCATTCCAGCTTCACGAGAGAATCCAGTATTTTGGTTCCATGGCAGGAATATAAATGCCAAGGTCAGGTTTCTTGCCTGCAGCAACTCTAGTGATCCTGCTCCAGACGTTTCCTTTAGGGGCCTCTCTCTTCTTCCCTCTCTTCCCACCAGGGGTCAGGGCCCACAGGGGCCTCCGGCAGCTTCCTGGCCTTTGGAGCTGCTGCTCTGATGTCCGCCCCAGGAGCCTTGGCTGTGGCAGTCTTGTCATGTTGGACTCTCTGCTGTCACTGCCAAAGTGACAATTGACGATCAGAACTGGGGCTGCCCAGAAACCCAACTTCTGCATAGGGCCCTTTGATCTGCCCAGCCTTGGAGTGAAGCAGAGCCTGGCACAGGCGCCTTTGATGGGGTCTGGCCAGTGAGGAGGTGCAGGCTGGCCCTACCCAGTCCTCGCAACCTTTGATGTCCACCCACCCTGCGAGGGTCAGGCTACAAAAGCAGGCAGGCTGCGGTAGGAGCCAGCCACGCTATACCCTGGACCTCGGTCTTGGTGGAAAATCACCATCTGGGTGCTTGACCCAGTGGTGCTTGGCTCCTAAGGATGCAGAAGCCAACCCTTAGAAAAACAGCTCTTCACCCCCACCCTACTCTCACCTCTACCCCCAGCCCCCGTTTATTGATTCAGCTGGTATTGATGGAGCTCTTACAGAATCAGCAGTGCAGTCATTACGGGCTCAGTGTATGCAGTCAGAATGCTTCGCTTATATTTGGCCACTTAGTTGTTCCAACTTGGGTGAATTAAATAATTTGTATTGGCTCCTCTGGGACTCCATTTTCTCAGCTGTTTTGGGGTTGTTGGAAGGACTAAATCAGAGAGTACAAATAAGGTGACTGATACCTATTTGGGTCTCATAAATGTTATCTATTACTATGTAGGGAGGCTATGTGGTGGTGTGGTGAAGTCAAATCATCTGAGTCTGAAGATCTACGAACTGGATTCAAATCCCAGTTCTAGACCCTGGCCCCACTAGTTTTAGTTAATTTACCTCCTGGGTTAACTATGAGCATTAAATGAGTCAATACATGAAAAGTGCTAATAAAAGTGTCTGGCACAGAAGTTAATTTTCAATAATTATATTAACTAGATAAAGGCCAGCCTGGGCACAGTGCTGCTAAGTTCTTTGCTTACCTCTAGAGTAAATTTTCAATATTTTTTATGTATTTATTTACTTTTCTCAGAGATCACATCCACTCCTATGATTTTATTATTATTCATTTATTTATTTTTTTAGAGATTTTTGTTATATGGTATGTGCACTCTCCAGAGAGAGACTGAGAGATAGAAAGTAAGAAATCCCCCCCAGGGGGGATGGCCATGCTCCAGTCCCTTCTGCTCCATTCTCATTTTGGGATCTTGTGTACACACACACACACATGCCAGGGTGACTTTTAAGTCACCAAAGCTAAGACTTGAACGGCAGTTGACTATCTGGGAGTCCAGTGATGTAACCATTTCACCATCTGCTGGTCCCACGCTCCTATGATTTTAACTGGTACACTCAGACTCCTAAGTCACAAATTTAATGGTACCTCTTCCCTACTTAAGTTTCTTTAGTGGGTTCCACTATCCGGAGAACACTGCACACCTCTTACATGACATTCAAGGCCCTTCCTCTTATGCCCTCTGCTACTTACTCAGTGTAAGTCATAACCCATTCTCTCTCCATCTCCCATGTCCCCATCCCCTGGCATTCTGGGCTACTTGTGCACTACAGGAATTCAGGCTCCCATGCACCTTCATGTGCTTGTCACTGCTGTCCCTTCTGCCTAGAATGCCCTTCCCAACATTATCTGGTTATTCCTTCAAGACTCAGAGCTCAGATCTTTCCTATCCAAAGCATTTACTTTTTTTTTAGCCCCACTAAGTAGAGTTAGCTATTATTTCTTCTATGATTCCCCCTACCTCCCCCGGGACTTAGTATAATGCGTGCTTTGGCTCCCTGGCTCCTGCAACATGACATGATACTTGCTGGTCCACTTTCCTTATAGACTGTGAGCTCCTTGAGCAGGACCCTGAGCTGCCCCATGCTGGGTGCCAGTATGGAGACAGTTCCTGCTGTGTGGTAAACACTCAGGGAACAGCTGCTGAGTGAGGTGATTCAATTTCTCTCTCACACTTCCCAGGTTCACTCATGTCTTGGACCTTTTCCCCATGGAGTCCTAGGGCTCCTTAAGGTCCAATGATTCATGATATTCCACACCACCCTCCCTCAAGCTGCTCCTTCTTAATTCAGTGAATGGCAGTGTCGATCCACCCAATCTTCCAGTACGAAACCTGGTAAGTTGTCTTTGAAGCCTACTACGTGCCCATCCCAGGCCATCTTAAGGACCTTTTGAATTGACCCCTTAAATGTTCCTTCTGCTTCTTCCCTCTTCTCCCTTTACATCCCAGCTTCACTCCGTGGATGATGCATACGTAAATCTTGCCACATTCCTCCAGGATTTAAAAAGTTTCCAATTTTTTTTTATAGGTTTATATTCAAACTCAGCAGCCCTCACAGGACCCTCTCAGATGTGACCCTGGCTTCCCTCTCCTCTCTCATGTCTCCTCATCTCCCCCAGGGCTCTCGTTATGCCTGCCAACCCATCCAGAATGGTTGTTCCCTGCATGGCTTGAAATCCCTTCTTCCACTGCCTCCCTAGATTACGCCTCCTCTCCCTTAAACTCAGTGCAAATGCTGCACTGTGACCTCTTTCCAGGCCCTTCCTCCACACCTGCACACCAGCTCCTGCTACCACGACATGGAGTCGGTTATTCCCTTCTGGATACTCTCACAGCATGTAATAATCCTCTCTTATATCCATTCATTTTTGTAAACATATTTTTCCTCCTGTATAGACTATGAGCCCTTCAAATTTTTTCTTCTTTACTTAAAATAGAGCATGTGTACGAGAGAGAGAGAGAGAGAGAGAGATGCACTGTCTAGAGTGATCTGATCACACTGTGATCCCCTTCCTCCTGATCCTCTTCCTCTAGTTCTCCAGTATGTCTTATCTTGGGCTCTCATGCACACACCCAGAGTATTACAGGCTTACTGGGCTGGAGACTTGACCATGGCTACCATGTGGCTTCTAGCACTGCAGGACAGCGTGCTACCGCCTGTGCCACCATGGCTGGGTGGAGACTCTGAGTCCTTTGAAGACAATTATGTGAACTTAAGTGAAGAATTACATTTGAGCTTCAGATTTTTATCTATAAAATAGAGATAAGGATAGCTACAGCTTACCTCCCTCCCAGGGCATAAAAAGAGTGAAATCACCCAAATTGTGACAAAGATTTGGGCTCAGAAGAGGCATTTAGCAAACAAGAGAATCTTTATAGCTTTTTCTGGCAGAAGCAATGCCTGATATGAGAGAGTTTCAGAGATAAGAGCCCAAAGAGCCCACAATCGCCTTAGCCAAGTTCCCAGAAACGTAATGATGCTTTCAAGTAGACCTAGTGAAATGGCTCCATCAATTTCTTCAACTCTCTACAACTGAGTGACTTGAATTTGTTAGCTTGCCTCTTTATATCTCAACTTCCTTTATTGAAATATGGAGCTAATAATAATACTTACCTCATAAGGTTGTTGTAAGAATGAAATGATAACATGCATATAAGTATCTGTGTTGGCTATTGTTATTAATGAGTAAACACCATGCAGTAGCTAGGTCTGTGCTTGGATGATGTTCCATAAATAATTGATATCCTAATGGGACTACTTAAAGATAAAGTTACATTCAAAGAGCTGAAAACTTGGAGATTCAAAGCCAATGACAGAAATGGTTGCAAATAACCATAAGTTGAACTAGGGGATTCCAGCCAGAGTCTTCAGGATGCTTGCAGGCTTGAAAATAGATCTGTGGAGTGTATAGCCCATGGAGTAGCTCAAACCTACAGAAAGCTAGGAAGACTTTTGCAGTAATGCCAGAAATGATGCTAGTCCCTCCCCCAGGAAGGAGCACTATAATTAGAGATCAGGCCTTGCTTCTACTTCCCAGTCCCCACCCCAGGATGAACAGAAGACTAACAGTGTTAAGGCTCTCTTTTAAAGCTTTTGATGACAGCCAGTCTTGCCAGGCCCTTGCCTCACCCAGCCGGTTAAATGCTGGACATCGGAGCCAGACTGTCTTAATCACATGAACAGTTTCATCACTTACTGGTGAACCAGGAGTAAGTTAGTTTGCTTGTTCTAGCTCTGCTTTCTCATCTATAAAGTAGAGATACTATCAGTACCAATCTCATAAGGTTGCCGTAAGGATTACATTAGATAGTATATACAAAAGTCAGTATTTGGTATAGTAAGTGTTCAATAAATGCTAACTCTTTTGACTAGTTGTCTATAGGCTCTCTCACCCTCTCTCTCCTGGAACCAATAAAAAAGTTGCCTCTCCCCTTCTTGTAAAGTGTCTGTAGTGTGCCCAGCATTGGGGGTGCAGATGGTAGTGTACTGATCTGCAGTGCTGGAAGGCACTTGACCAATGTAGGTTCAGATCATGCCAGGTACAGTGTGCACCAAGGTACCCTGTGAAGGGTGCCTCTCTCTCTCTGTCTCCCAAGAAATAAACTAAACTAAAAAAAAAAAAAGAAAAAAAGTGCCCAATTGTGTGTCCTGAATGCTTTCCAGAGAGGAACAATGCCCAGACTCCATTTTTTAGTATCCAGGAGTCCCCTACAGTCTTCACCTCTACCTTTATCTTCAGGGACCTTCATTCACATAACTGACACCTCATCCTACGTAGGCCTTTCCAAATGGTTCTACCTATCCCTACCCTTTCTTGTTCCTAGGCCTTTACTCATCCTGTTCTCCAACCTAGCAGGCCCTCCTCATCACACACTGCTTTTCTCAAATGCCACCTCTTTTAGGAAGCCTCTTGATTTCCCAATGAGATGGACGTGGAAGTGCCCACTGAAGCTGTGGTTGAAGTTGGAGGTGGGATCAGGGGAGGTTACATGGAGGAGCACTGTCTTTGGTTGAGACTCCTAGGAACGGACTCTAAGTGAAAATGTATTGGTTAATTGGGATGTGATCCAGAGAAAAATAATTCTAAGAGAGCAACAAAAACAGCAGAGGGCAGAGGCAGAAATTGAGTAGTAATGCATTTGCAATAGGGGGTAAGCCAATCCCCAATGCATTTCTGAAGCTGAGATGGTCCTCCAGAGATGGATGTTTCAAATAAAGGCAAGGCACTTCCACCTTGGTCCCCTCACATCCACCAATCATTGAATGTGTGCTGCCTGGGGAGAGGTAAACTAGGGTTTCCCCTCAGCAGATGGAAATGCCAGGAGAGGGTCTCAGTAGAAGCTGTCATCAAGAGACACTCTCAGTCTCTGGGGGAATAAAAACTTTAGTCATGAAGGAAAAATCTAGAAGATACCCACAGCATCCATGTAGGAGCCAAAGGCACCTCTAGGATTCACTCTTGGTACAACTCAGATCTACTTGTGTCTCCCTGCCAACGGAGCCTTTACTCTTAAAGACACTTCATCCAGGAGGCTTAATTGAACTAATTCTAGCCATCACTGAGTTTTTACATTACTTTGACTATCTTTCTCTTCTCCCATCCACTCTAAATGTCCCTCCTCCAATGTTTCTCAAGGTTGCTGGCCCATTCCGGTGATCTGATCTCCGAGAACTCTGAGTCTTCAGTAGCCTTACTCTTGTCGAGATTTGGATGCTACAATTGTCAATTCACCATTTTGACTGAGTATGAAAGAACCAAAAGACACTGCTTGTGAGCCTTCTGAGTTCTAGCCATATTCCTCTCCTTTCCCATTTTATGTTAGCAACCTAGGTCCTTCCAACACAATAACTCATTTCTTTACCTGCTGCTCTACAAGTATGAGAAGCCCTACTGATCTGGTAGCAATCTAGCTTCAGATTGGGTGGAATACTTACCGTACCTTCTGGAGGAAATATCCCTTCCCTGGCAACCAGGATCATCAACCCAGCAGAACGTGAAGTTGCGGTGATGGGAAAACTAATTCTGCAGGTGCATCACCGAGAGTGCGAACGTAATTCTACATCCTCTCCTGGTTCTGTACCCTTACTTTGTAACTATTGGAGACTGCAGTAGGCTCAGCAATGACCCTCAAATGTGTCAGTTTCCTAACCCTGGACCCTGTAAATGTTACCCTCATGAGAAAAGTGTCTTTGCAGCTATGATTAAAGATCTTAAAATGGGAAGATTACCCTAGATTATTTCAATGGCCTCTAAGTGCAATTAAAAATGTCCTCACCAAAAAAAAAAAAAAAAAAAAAAAAAAAAAAAAAAAAAAAAAAAAAAGAGGCAGAGGGAGAAGAGATACAGGCAGAAGGGAAGACAATGAGAGGATGGCAGCAGAGTTTGGAATGATGTGGCCACAAGCCAAAGAATGTTGATTAGCCACCAGAAGCTGGAAGATTGCAGAAATGGATTTTTTTTCCTAGAGACTCTGGAGGGAGCCTGGCCTGCCAGTAGCTAGATTTTTAACCCTGCGGTACTGATTTTCAGACCTCTGGCCTGCAGGAATGTCAGAGAATAAGTTTCTATTATTCTAAGTTACCAAGTTTGGGGCGATTTTTTACAGCAGACGCAGAGGTATATCACAATGTATTGCTGCTTAGATTATGCTTTCACCACATACTGGAAAATAGCCTAAACTCTCAGAGTTTTGCCCCAAATAGGTACCCAGCTGAGATTTTAATGGGCCATTTCATTATTCTAATATACCTGCATTCTTTTCTCTGATTCATTACCGATATTTATCAGAGCACACATTTTTTTTTCCCCTAGGTATTTTGACCACAGAATTTCTAGATCTGTGTCTATGAGAACTGGTGTGAGTTTACATTTTAAAAAAGTGCCTAATCTCCAGGGTTCAGAATGATCCTGCTAGGCTATAAGAAGACCAGGGGATAATGAAATCTGAAGCCAAAATCTGCCTCCTACTTCCTCTCCTTTTTCTGCTATAAGTTCAGATCAAGTGGGCTTCTGATTTTTAGCAATGGAAATATGCCTAATGGTAGCTGCTTTGGTTATAGAAGTTTACACGTTGCCTATGTTGTATTTTCTACCTGGATACCATGCTGAATTAAGTAAATCATCCGAACCTCGTAGGATCCGTTGTTTTCTTTTTTCCTCTAATTTTCCTTGCCCCCCCTCCCCCATGTGCAAGAATCATTATAGCTTAAACCTTCCTCTGGAAAGCAAAATGAATCAATTTCTTCTTCTGGCCAACAGAGCCTGGGTCTGCCTTCCTCTCTAGCACGGAGCACATGTCCTCCTTGGCAAGGAGAGAAAGAAAGGCTATTGAGTACTTTTTTCCCTGCCTGTTTGATAAAAAAGCATGTTTGTTTTTGTTCATAGACTGAAAGCCCAAAATGGGCCAGTTCTGTAAATAAAACATGCGATCTCATTTGAAAAATTTATTACAAGGAATTTTGTTTATGATTTCATGTTCTCCAGTAATAATTAATTGGAGGTCTTCTGTGGTCCCCGCAGACCAACAATCATTCAGACTGTATGAAAAGATGATCCAAAACAGGCTCTGTTCTGTCTCTAATCCATGGTAAAAGGAACCATCTCTGGTTTTGCTACCATGTTAGTCTATACTGGAAAGTTAAATTTATAATATGTTTTGCCTGTTAAAGTGTTTGGAGCATAGTTACTAAGTCTGCCTGTGACACCGATGTTAGGTCACCCTTTTAGGAAAGGCTCAGGTCAGGGAAATGTACCATTAAACTGTCCCAAGAGTTTAGAACTGTACTCCACTTCACACTTCTCTAGTGCCCAGAATATAAGGTTATTCACACTATTTGATCTAACAAAAGGAATACAAACACACACACATCTACATATACACATATCCATATCTATAAAAGTATAAAAGTAGTCACAGTCATACAAATGACAATAATCAATGTTTATTAAGTCTTTTCTATGTGTTTGGCACTATGCAAAGAGCTTTTTATGATTTATCTCAGTCTTTACAATAACTATTTCAGTCAGTACAGGCTGTGTTATGCTGTGGTAACAAAGACTCCCCCAATCTCTGCTGTTGGCAAAGACAAAGTTTATTTCTCTCTCTTGCTAACTGTCCATTTGGGTATGTTGGGGGTTCTGCTCTACACAGTTCTCACACTGGCGTGACAAGGTTTCTGCCTGTAAATCCATTATGACAAGGGGTCAGACTAGTCCTCATGTGAAAGGCAGACTCCAAAGACAATCCCCTTGAGCAGCAACACTACATAGGCTGGCTCCCAAGAAAGATTTCATCCTACATCTTTGAGTTCCTTCTGCTATAGTTTGGATGCCCCCCAGGTACATGGACTTTGTGGCAGAGGAAAGGAAATTTCTAGATCTCACATCAGTAGTTAAATGATACACATCACTTCTGCTCACCACTTATTGGCCACAACTAATCTTATGACCTTTCAGTTTCACTAAAGAGTCAGGAACAAATTTATTATGTTATCCAAAATGAGGAAGGTAAGGTAACAACTGGAAATATTTAATGAACAGCATTTGTAATCATACAACAACCTTATAAAGTAGGTACTTAAATATATATGTATGGTTGGCTGAAAAGTCATGACATATTTTTTTATGTTTTTCTATGCAAAAACACATCATTACTTTTGAGAAAAAAGTACACACACACACACACACACACACACACACATATATTTACAGATTAGGAAACTGAGGAACAGAGAGAAGATATCATTTACCCTAGTCATACATCTAGTAAGTGGGGGGAGCCAAAATTCAGACTTGGGAAATTTGGCATCCCTCTGTTCCCAACTCAACATTTGCACTCATGTGTGAACACACATACATACACATACATAAACACACACAGACACACAGACACATCCCAGGGTGCTGTACCAGCGGATCTCAGTCAATATATCATGTATGTGCATCCAGGAGCACAGTCAGAATGGTAAGTATGAGCCAAAGTCCTTAGCAAAAATCAAAGGTCCAATGTGGAAACTCTTTAGCCACTAAGTTCAAAAGGGAGGATTGGGGCCAGCAGGTAGTGTGGTGGTTAAGGTGCTGGACTTCCACATGGCTGACCACAGTTTGAGTCTCCAACCTGGCACCTTGCTCTCGCTCTCTCTCTCTCTCTCTCTCTCTCCCTCCCTCCCTCCCCTTCTCTCATCAAATTAAAAAAAATAATAACAAAATTAAATAATTTTTTTTTTCAAAAGGGAGGCTCAAGGCTGAGAATGTCTAGTTTGTTTTTATTTATTAGTCTACTATTGTATTGCTTACAGAAATAACTGAGACTGAGTGATTTGTAGAGGATGGAGGTTTATTTGACTCATGATTTTAGTGGCTGGAAAGTCAAAAAGTATGAGGCTACAAGATGGCAGAGGATGGAATCTTAGGCAGCTATGCATACTCTTCTGTCTGTTCTGATCTCATTTACCCTCTTAAAAATGCATCTTAGATGCTCCACCCTGATGACCTTATCATACCCAAATACCCCAGTGAGGATGAGTATGAGGGGTTTAGTTTTTATTTAACACCTTTTCAATACAATCGAAGTTTTCCACATCGATTTTGAGGGAACATCTGAACTATAACAATGTGAAAGAACTCAATGATGGAAGGGGTAGAATCTTCCTTGAAAGTTGGACTTTGGAGTGCTGCTGTTCAAGGTGGTTGTCTTTGAGGTTTGGCCTTCAGATGGGACTGTCCTGACCCTTACCATAATGGATTTAGAGGCAAAAATATCTTTCTTTCTGACTCTAATTCCTTGACCTACCATTCTTGTTGCTACTTGAAGGGATTTTTGAGCTGTGTCTGGTAGAGTCCTTCCTGTCTGAGAGTGATTAAAAGAGTTTAGTGAAGGAACTATTTACAAAAAGTATACACGATAAGGTAACTAATAAGGAATGGTGAAGCACCCTGAAGCCGGCATTTGGGAGATGCTCTCACTACCCCCAAGTCTGGAAGGGTAAGGAGATAAAGCAGTTAGTAGACCTTGCCAGAGCTATAGCTGTAGGAGAGCACTTTCTGATAAGGGGAAGCCTTCAGTAGAGAAAGATGTCAAAGAGGAAGCTGAAGGAATAAATATCTTCACTTTCTATCTCCTTCGATCTGCTGATGAAGACTCCCATTGGCTAAACTCAACCATAGTCTAAAGGGCAAGGGAAGATTCCCTGCATAATGCATCTGTAAAACTCACCTTTCCACGGTATACAGTGGGCTATAGAATAGTTGAAAGAAACAAAAATTATTTAGTTGATAAGCTACTCTGGGTTTCAGATTTATTTTATTTTATTTTTTTTTTTTGGAGAGGTTTTTGCTATAGGGCGCACGCGCCCGCCAGACAGACAGAGAGAAACAGAGAGATAGAAAGTGAGAAATCACCCCCCAGGGGGGTTGGCCACGCCACAATCCCTTCTCCTCCATTCTCCTCTCGGGATCTTGGGCACACATGCACACGCGCCCGGCGGGAGTTTAAGCCACCGGGTCCGAGACTCGAACCACAGTCGACTACGTGGGAGTCCAGCGACATAGCCATTACGCTAACTGCCGGTCCCTGGGTTTCAGATCTTGAAGTTTCTGATGAGTCTCCTCCCCTCAATTCATTAGCACTACCTTCTATGGTTACCCGCTCCTAAGACAGCAGTTGTGGTCTTTTGGCTGCTACTTTATAGTCTGTTCTTACTCATGTATGCAGTCATCCATTCAAAAAAGTTTTGAATACCTGTTGTGAGCCAAACCCTGTTTTAGAGTCCTAGGATTCAGTGGTGAACAGAATCAAGTACTAATCCTCATGCAGCTTTCCTCCTAGCAAAGAAAACTGACAATAAACACATTTATAAAGAGCATAGCACAGGGTGTCAACACAGCAGGAGGACAGAGTAATGGGAGTTGCTATTTAGAGAGAGTGACCAAGAAAGTTCTCTCTGAGGAGAAGACATGCTGGGTCATCATGTACCATGTATGTAGGAATGCCATGGCGTGTCATACATGTACTGTCTCCATTATTTAGGAACTTTCAGTGCCATTAGGAACTAAGGCACTGCATTGAAAAATGGGATGAATGGTTAACTTAAAATTCAAAAGGAGATTTCACAAGTTAAGAGAATGAGGCACTTTCAACAACTTGGAGCTCAAAGGAAGAAGTCAGTGCCTTAGAGAAATGGGAAGTTTCCAGAAGAAGGGCAGTGCCTCAAAGATGGACAGGGCTACTGTCTAGACAGAGAGGGTAAGGGGGACACTGCCAGGCAATGAGGGTGGGAAGTGAGGGGGCTGGTGAGGGTAGGGAAAGCCAGTGTAATCTAAGTGGTAGAGGTGACAGTGAGATAGAAACAATGGAGGGGCCAGTGGGTGAGTTAATGAGTTTTGCAGGTTGTAGTCAAGAATTCCACACATACTGAATTACCCTCCAGCCAGCTGGCAGTAAAATATGTTAAGGTAATGGCTACTTGAGTAGCAGAGTCAGATCTAAGTAAAAATTTTCTCACTGTCTGTAATTAACTGTTTAATTTTATGCATGTTTCTAAGCTTCCTTGAATTTCAGTTTACTCTTCACTAAAGCAGGGGAAATACCTAATTGGGGTGATTATTGCTATGACTAGATAGGGAACATTTGGCACAGTATTTGGTACATAGCACGCACTCAATGACTCTTCTTGGACTAAGGAATGAACACTAAACAGTAAGCTGCTTATCTGGATAAAAAGGAGTAAATAAGTTTTAGGTAGGAAGCTGATTTCATGGTGATTAAGAACAAACTATCTGGACTCAAATTAACCAAATTCAAAACGGAGCTTCTCCATATTCCAGCTAAATAAATTGGTGTAAAATAACAAGAAACCTATTTGGACCTCAGTCTTTTTTAGTCTGCAAAATAGAAGCCTACTTGTGAGGAATCACTAAAATGCTGAAGGGTTTTGCATGATCACTCCCTGATAAGGAGAAAACACCCCAGTTAGTTGTGGTCAGGCTATAATTCCTTCTCCTCCATTTCTCCATCTTGTTAAGATTTTGAGCATGTCTACACACATGCCCAGTATATTTTTCAACTTGCTGGAACCAGGATTTGAACTGTAGTCATCATGTGGAATCTGGCTCCCTTAATCACGAGGCTTTGAGGCCAGCACTCTTTCAATTTTTCAACTCTTTTGCTTATTTTATCTAAGTTGTTTAATTTACTGGCATAAAGTTGTTCGTGGCATTCTTCATTAACCTTTTAATATCTGTAGGATCTGTGGTAATAGCTTTTTATTTATGAAATTAGTGGTTTGCCTTAGTTTCTCCTTTTCTTTAGTGGCCTTGCTAAAGGTTTATCAAATGTATCAAAGAAACAGTTTGACTTGCATATTTTCCTACTGTTTGTCCATTAACTGTTTTATTAATTTCTTCTCTTATTTTCATTTTTTCTCTTTCTAATGTTGATAATTTGTAGTCTTTTATGTTCTTTTCCTTCTAGGAATTTCTAGAGGTGTATCAATTGTACTGTAATAAGGTTTTGGTTTTGCTGAAATTCTTCATTGTTTTTCTGGTTTCAATTTTATTTATTTCTGCTTTTATTTTTATTTTTGTTCTGCTTGCTTTGAATTTATTTCACATTTATTTTTCTAGTTTCTTAATGTGGAAGCTTAGGTAATTGAATTCAGATCCTTTCTCTTTGCTAACATAAGCATCTAATACTATAAATATCCCTCTCAGCAATAGTTTAGCGGTATCTCACAATTTGGATATGCTATATTTTCATATTCAGTCAATTCAAAATATTTTCTATATTTTCTTGAGATTTCCTTTTTGACCCATGGAATTTTTAGAAGTGTGTTGTTTAATTTCCAAGTATTTCTTTTAAAGGATTATTTACTTAATTTTATTTATTATTATTATTTAATTTGCACATGTGTTCACCAGAGAGCGTGAGAAAGCAAGTGGCTAGGACTGGGACTTGCACCACAGTCAGCCATGTGGGAATCCAGTGCCTTAACAACCACCTAAAGACTGGCCCCTAGAGGCTCTCTCATTATCTTTCTATTATTGATTTCAAGTACAATTTTAATGCTTTTAAATTAGTAAAGGTTTGGTTTTCATAATAATTATTTAATTTTAATGATCATCATCATTATTATTTTTTAGCTTGCTAGAGGGCATGCATGCTCACTAGAAAGAGTGGAGAGAGAGAGAGAAAGCAACACACCAGGTCTGGAACTTGAAGTACAGTGAGCCACGTGGGAGTCCAGCACCTTAACCACCATGACACCTGCTGACCCCTAAGGTTGCTTTATAACCCATCATATGATCTATCTTGCTAAGTGATCCTTGTGCACTTGAAAAGAATGTGGTTTCTGTAGTTAGGTAGAATGTTCTCTAAATGTCAATAAATCCAGCTGGTCAATGGTGTTATTCAGTTTCTACATACTCTCAGTTTTCTTTCTAGTTGCTCTATAAGTTACTGAGATGGAAGCATTGATATATCTAACTATAATTGTGAATTTTTCCTATATTTTCAGTCAATTTGTCTTATTTTCAAAAATAATTTTGGAGAAGTTTTTTGCTATAGGGCGCGTGTGCTCGCCAGAAAGACAGAGAGAGACAGAAAGCGAGAAATCACCCCCCAGAGGGGATGGCCATGCCGCAATCCCTTCTCCTCCATCCTCCTCTTGGGATCTTGGGCACGCTCACACACATACCTGGCTTGAGTTTCAAGCTTCTGGGTCTGGGACTCAAACCGCATTTGACCACTTGGGAGTCCAGCAACATAGCCATTATGCCAACTGTTGGTCCCCAATTTGTCTCATTTTTTGCTTCATATATTTTGAAACTCTGTTGTTAGATGCACACACAGGATTATTATACCTTCTAGCTGAATTACCTCTTTTACTATAGCATAATATTCTTTTATATCACTTATCATTTCTTTGTTTTAAAATCAATACAGTAGTCACTCCAGCTTTCTTGCTCCCCTCCACACACACACAGGGTGCTTGCATTCACAGGGAAGAGAGAGAGAAAGAGAGAACGTGAGAAAGTACCCCTCCCCCCACCATGAAGCATGGTCATACAGTGATCCCTTCCATTTCTCCCTTCCATCAGGATTTAGGGTATGCACACACATGTACCTGGTGTGATTTTTAAGCCACCAGGTCCAAAACACGAACCATATAGTCATTCATGTAAGATCCAGTTGCCTTAACCACCACACCCCCAGCTGGCCCCAGCTTTCTTTTACAGCTATTTCTATGGGATGTCCTTTCCTATCTTCTTACTTTAATCTTCCTGTATTACTACATATAAAGGATTTTTCTTAAAGATAGCATAGGTAGCGTATAAATGGGTCTTTTTCTTTTCTTTCAATCTATTCGACAGTCTCTAAATTTTAATTGCTATGTTTAGACCATTTGTATTTAATATAATTCTTAATATGTTTGACTTTAGGCCTACCATATTATTTGTTTTCTACTTTCTTCCTCTGATTTATTTTCTCTGTCATCCTTTCTATTTCTTTTGGACAGTTTGAAATATTTATTTATTTATTTATTTTTAGTTATGATTTATTATTATTTTTAAAATTTGCTATAGGGCATGTGAGATTGCCAGAAAGAAAGCAAGCCCCCAGATCTGGGACTAAAACTATGTTGACCATGTGGGAGTCCAGCACCTCAACCACCATACCACCTGCTTGCCCCTGGAAACATTTTTTATAGAGAGAGAAAGAGAGAGAGAGAGAGAGACTCTTCCAGTAGTGTCTCATCACACTGCCGTCCCCTTCCCACAGATCTCCATCCAGTCACGATCTTGGTCGTGAGTATGATCAGCATATTTCCAGTCAACTTGGGATTTAAACCTATAGCCAGAAATGTGGCTTCTCGTCTGAAAACAATTTTTATCATTCAAATTTAATTTATCTATTATGTTGTCAACTATATATTATATTCTATTTTTATTTAGTGGTTATAAAAGAATTGAAATATACATATTGATCTCCTCACAGTGTATTTAGAATCAATATTTTTCGGTTCCAGTGGAATATAGAAAACTTACCACCATATACACCATGTAGGTTCCTTACACACATTTTATGATATAGTTGTGTTTACATGCACACACACACACACACACACACACATTTAAATCTCCATCAGACAATTTCATTAGTTTTGCTTTCAATCTCCATATATTTCATTTTATTATTTATTTATTTATTTATTTATTTATTTATTTATTTTTAGAAGTTTTTGCCTTAGGGTGCATGTGCTCACTGGAGAGAGAGATGAAGACAGTGAGATGGAAAGTAAGAAATCACCCCTTGGGGGGGTGATCACACCGCAATCCATTCTTCTCCATTCTCATCTTTGGATCTAGGGCACGCATGCACATGCACATGGAGTGATTCTCAAGCCACTGGATCCAGGATTCGAACCACAGTCGTCCATGTGGGAGTCCAGCAATGTAATCTCTACACCATCTGCTGACCCCAAATCTTCATATATTTTAAATAGTTTAAGAGGAGGACAATAATTTATCATATTTAGTTAGGTATTCACCATTACTGTTGCTCTTTCTATATTTGTGACATTCCACATTTTCCTCTAGTATCATTTTCCTTGTGTCCAAAGTCTGCTGACAACAAATTCTTTCAGTTTTATTTTATCTAAAAATGGCCTTATTCCTCCTTCATTCCTAGAGGATATTTTTATTAGTTGTAGAACTTTAAGTTGACAATTACTTTCTTTAGCAATTTTAAATGTTCTACTTACTTCACCAATGACACAGATCTAAGAACTTTCAGTACCATCTCACATGTGCCTAGGGCTCTGTTCATGTTTATTCATTTACTGTTTTTTATTCCACATTTCAGATTGGGCAATTGTTATTTATCTATCTTCAAAGTTACTGACTTCTTCCTTTGCGTTATTGAAGCCATTGGTGAAATTTTTATTTTGGTTAGTGTATTGTTTCAGTTCTGAAATATTTAATTGGTTTTCATTTTTGTCTTCTATTTCATTTGAGAGTTTCAATCTTTCCACACATTTTAAGAATATTCATACTGATTTCTTTGAATATTTTTGTAGTGGCGACCTTAAAGTCTTTTTCTAATAATTTCAACATCTGTGTCATGTCAGCAAGAGATGACATTGTTGGCCTGTGGCATGCCTATTCCCCTATAATTTAAGATTTTTCTAGTTATTCATATTCTGAGAAGTGTTCAATGTATGTGCTGTCAATTGTGAATATTGAGACTCGAGGTTTTGTTTAAGATTAGAGAGAATGTATTTAATTTTAGCTGGCAATCAATCTGGATAGGTTCAGCCCACACCTTCTAGACCTTTCATGGGTTTTGATGTCAATGTCTGTTCTTTTTTAAAAAGATCTTGCAATGCTATTTGGATCTGCCCTGTATATACACCACCCAGTGACCTCTATGAACCTGGGTGATGGTGGTCTATCCTGTAATTCATTTGTTGGATTCTTCATTATTCTGTCTAGAGTCAGACCCACTGCTTCAGGGAGAATTCTGGCTGCTGGGCCCCTCTCTCAGTTGTAGATGACTGTGGAGGGTGCCTGTATGTTCTACGCTAGAGAATGGAAAACAAGGGAGACTTCTGTGGGCCTGTAGTGGTTCTACCCAGGTGGCATAGTGAATCAGGTCAATCTGAATACTGATTTCAGGTTCAATTTTCTTTTTTTGTTTGTTTGTTTTAATTGCCAGAGGGCTAATGTACTCTCCAGAGTGACAGAAACAAAGACAGAGAGAACGCACTTCCCAATGGAACATGATCATGGTGCAATTCCTTCTCTATTTCTCCATCCTGTTGGGATTTGGGCATGCATGCACATGTGCCTGGCAAATTTTTCAAGCCCCTTGAGATTTGAACCACAATTGGCCACATGAGATCTGGCTGCTCCATCAACCACTAAGGTATGGGGTTACCCCCAGTTCACTTTTTCTCTTTTGTTTTTTTAAAGTTTATGTATTTTGTTCATGGTTGGCTATGTGTGTGTGTGAAAGAGAGAGAGGCACCCTTGACAGGGTCTGATCATGTCACAGTCCCATTCTTGTAGCCCTCTAGCTCATCAGGTTCTTGGGTATGGGTACCTGGCACTCTTCAGGTCAACCAGGCCAGGAATCTGAACCCACGGTCACCATGTGGCTTCTAGCACTGCAGTCCAGTATGCTGCGGACTGTGCCACCACTATCTGATTTAACCTTTCCCCTCAGTTTTCACACTTTAAAAATGCAAATATTACTTACCTAATAAGTGTGTGGAATTTATTAGCATAAGCGATCTATAGTGTAGCAGGAAGAATTTAAGAATTAGGTCTGAATTGCTTAAGTGGATTTTCCCCCCTTTTTCTATGAGTATCATTAAAAGATGAGGGGGTCACAGTATTTCCGCACCCCCTCCTCGCCATCAGTCTGAATTACTCTCAGTACTGAGAGGCTGGATTGTAATCAGACTCAGGAGGCAAACACTGCTCTATAGAGTTACAGAATGCATACCAGACAGCCTTCTGCTTCCCATACTAACTGCAGAATGGGCCCTTAATGCAGCTTTGGGGAATTCTTGGGGGCATCTTTCAACTTAAAGACGGAGATGATGGGCTAAGAACCACAGTCTCAGTGAAAGTCATGCAGGTCAGAAAAACAAACAAACAAACAAACAAAAAAATCATCAACAACTCGGAGGTGTTCCAAGGCTGAAGAAAGGCTGGAGGAATAGGATAAGAAGAAAGAGGTCCATGTGTGGTCCCATAGGGACTGAGTTGACCATGCCTTGGAGAAGTAACCCAGTGCACACTGAATACTGCTCCTCTAATTCCTGAGTAATGATAATCATGATATATACTTAGAGCTTATTGGAAATAGGTCGGGAACATCCTTCTTCTGAGCCTACGTCAGACATTACTAATCAAATACGGGATTCTTTCTTTTTGATCCTATTCATAGTCTTAGTATACTCTGGTCAGGACCCAAGATGACAGACCAGACAAG
The DNA here is from genome assembly GCA_026018925.1 of Tupaia tana. Lineage (NCBI taxonomy): Eukaryota > Metazoa > Chordata > Mammalia > Scandentia > Tupaiidae > Tupaia > Tupaia tana. Next base: position 16,189,042 of record JAKSZU010000012.1, read on the forward strand.
TACTTGGGTCTAGACCAGTACTCCAGCAACAGAGAGGCAAAACTAGGATTAGAATCTAAATCTTCTCATTCCTGGTTTGCTGTTCTTCTTGATCACATTGTCTTTCTATTCTTAAAAATCATAAATAATGGTGGCAATTCTACATGTTAGTAGGCATTATTTAGCTTCCAAAGGAATTGAGGGTGGTTTCTATCTGTTTTTATCAAAGACAAGGATGTTTTAACATGAATGGTGAAAGTACTTGCATTTGTTTTTGGTCCCAGGAAAACTTTTGGAGGCATTGAAGAGAATTCAGAACCCTGCAGAAAGATGAACTGTGTGCACTGTAGTAAGTTTCTTATACTTCCGTCACCTAGACTGAACTCGATTTGTTGTGTGTCAGTGTATGCTCAGGCATGTCCGTGTATGCGTGTGCCCATGTGCGTGCATGATTTCGCATACACAACATCCCAGAACTCCTGCACAGTGCAACACATGCAGGTACCATGTTCACATGCATATTTTCCATGCTGACCTACATGTGTGCTGCCAAGAACCGGTGAGAGCTGTGTATTGGTATGTATGCATGTGTGTGTGGGGCTGTAAGTGATTTTGACCCACAATGCCTGTCTCCAAAGCCGTTAGTATAGGAAGCGTCATGGCAGATGCCACCGCGCTGCTTCTTGGCTGATTCCCCAGCCCTCATTAACATCGACAATTGCTCTACATCCTTCCTGTCACTAGGCTGTCCCAGTAGCTGGATGCCTGCCAATCAGAGGCTGAAACTCCTGACAGTATCCCGGGGATCCACATATCTGTCCCCGTCAGCCCTGGAATACTCCCCAGCGTCAGCAGGAGTGAATTCACAAAGTTCAGTCCATCTAGCCTACGAAACACATCTTCTGCCAGACCCTTTTTAACCATCAGGCTCTGTGCCTATCACAGCCCTCCACCAAGCCTGTGCTCAGGATAGGCTGTGCATGGATTTCAGCCCAGAGCGTGCCAAATCTGTGGCGCATGTGCCCCAGGGCAGACGGGAATGTGACCTGGATGATGGCATTGCGTGCTGTGGAGCAGCAGAGGAAGAATTTCTCCATGCAGAAGGCTTTTTCTTCCCCCTACAATTTGTAGTGCCCTCACGTACAATTAATTCTCAGTATCTATAGAAAAACTACAAACCAATGTACTGATTGTGTATAGATAATATAAGCTGAGATCAGACTGGGCACTGTTTAGAAACACGGCTATTCTCTCTCAGACTTGCATGGTCCACTTGAGGCCAATATAGTTGGAGTTAAAAATGAACTGCTGTTGGGGCCGGCAGGTGGCGTGGTGATTACAGGTGCTGGACTCCCATAAGGCCAATCGTGGTCCAGGTCCTGGACCGGGCGGCTTGCTTTCTCTTTCTCTCTCTCTCTCTGGTCAAATTAAAATGAATAAATAAAAATAAATAAAATAATCATTAGAAAAAAAGAACTGTTGTTCCCTTCAGTTCAGAACTTATTGAGCACCTCCTCTGTGTCCAATGCTGTGGGAGACACTCAGGAGGAGCTCCTTCCCTCAAAGGGCACTGCGCTTGGAGTGAAAACTGTCATTGCAACAGACTAAGTGGCTTAAACAACCGACATTTATTTTCTCACTGTTCTGGAGGCTGAAAGTTCAAGACCAAGGTGCTGGTAGCATGAGTCCTTCCAAGGGCCTAGAAGAATGCCTGGGCTCCAGGCCTCTGCGTGGATTGCATGTGACCACTTCCTCCTGTGACGTTCCATGGTCTTCTCTTTGCATGTGCTTCCTCCTCAGAAGACCACCAGTTCTACCGCATTAGAGCCCACCCTCATAACCTCATTTCAATTCGATTTTCTCTTCAAAGACCCCCATCTCCCAATTTGGTTGTATCCTGAAGTATCGAGAATTAGGACATTAATATATAAATTTGGGAAGGGATCAGGGACACAGTTCAGCCCACTGCATAGACTCAGGTCACTTATTTATCAAATATCACTTTCTCCATGAAGACTTTTTGGGTTTCCTTAGATAGAATTTGATACTTTCTCCTCCAAGCTACATGGCAAGTGTTTTTTTGTTTTGTTTTGTTTTGTTTTTTTTCCTTTTGTAGCAGACATGATGTGTTTGGATAACTCTCTTCCCTACTAGTCCCAAAACTCTCTATGTCTAGTTGCTGATGTGAGTGAAGGTTGTATGGGTGTGGGTGAGCAGATGGATGGATGGCACTGATAACAGCTTAGCAGGTGAAGGCACCATCTGGGGAACACCTCTGGAAAGAATGGGTTTCGGGAAGCAGAAAGGGCCTTCTCAGGAGAACCCTTGCACCAGGTTCTGTTCACGACGTTAACCCTGATTCCAGTGTTCCCAGACCAGGCCTCTCCCCTGAAATCGAGACTGCATTGCTCAGGAACTTCTCTGGCATCCACAAGGGTCTTGTCTGATGGGTTTGTGACTCATGAGGTCACTTGGCAGGACGGAAAGACTGTTTCATCTCTTTCATGCCCCAGTCTTAGCCTGTTTGTTGCCACATTCCTTTCCTGGAATCAGTATGGTGGCAGCCAGACAAGGATTTTCAAATGAGAAAAAAAAAAAAAAAGCTAAAATTGGGGTTGCAAATAATCACTGATGTGCTTCCCTGGCACTAAAGGAACTGAAGCCCTAAATGTGTCAGAGTGACTGCCGGATAGAAACCCCTGTTCCCACACTCTTGGTCCAGAACACACTCCTCTGGTGTAACCAAGCTGCCCTCCTGACACCTCCCCCGCAGAAGGCACCAGGATCTGGGGCAGGAAAAGTCCTGCTTGCACCCACCACATCCTGAAGCTAGTTTTCCTAGATGTAGATGCATGCCAGCCTTCCACACAGTGCCTGCCCTCTCTGTGCCTGTTGCCTTCCCTCTGGCTGGAACTCCCAGAACCCCTGGGTGTGGTACCCAATGCCATTCAATCCCCTCTGCTCTGCCTGTCTGAAATTGTACTTTGATTGCTTCTGCCTCCTCCTGGGTGATTTCTCTCTGGCATACCTGGCCCAGAATGGAATCGGAGCTGCCCCATTTGGCTTAGGACATCCCCTGGGGTTGCTTCATCCCTGCAAAGGCCACACATTTGCCATTAACCTGAGCTTTCTGGGTCTGCTGGAAGCTGGGCTCAGGAGAGGAGCAGGCCAGGCAGTCAAAGAGTGTGACTTCAGGTAGCCCCAAGTGTAGTGGCACCAGCAGCACCCTGGCACCTCTCTCAGCCCTGCCTAGGGACGTCTCTAGCAAACAGAACCCTGGCCCAGACAAAAGCCATTAGACAGCACAACAGCATCCATACCCTGCCGTGCTCCTGGCATAAAGGGCCGGGCTAAATACCTTTGCAAAGCTGTCATTGTGCTGCCTCTTGCGCCGCCTTCCCGGCCATCCCTGCACTATCAAATCTTTCTAGGGCCCTTTGTTGTGAAACCAAATATAGAGCTACATTGTCTGGCCTTCCACCCATTCTGCCTGGATAAAGGGGCCCGGTCCCCAGACTGGGGGCACACGGCTCCAGGCAGCCTCCTCAATGCTATCTCACCGCCACAGCCCACGCCGGGAGCCTGCAGCTCCCCCACCCACCAGCTCTGCTCCGGAGCTGGCGGCTGTGCCATTGATACGGTGTGTATTCTTTTCCACAGGTTCCCACGAGCATGTCACTAACCATTTCCTGGGCCTTATCACCGAGAGGAAAAAAAGGAGCGCCTTTGAAAAGTGGAAACAAAACATCAGGCCCCATTGTCGTGCGACTTCCCCGGCCGCAATCTGGGCTCTCCATCACTCGACACGCAGAGACTACAAACACGGCCTAATACAGATACTCCGATCGGCAATTTGACCAGGACTTTCATTGTTTTGTATCTGCAATCTCTGCGTGTTTGTGGCTTTTAAATCATTCTTTTCATTTCTCTCTTGACTCAGAGCAAGTCAAAAGCCTCTGAAGACGGTAGTCACTGTGAGAGGCAACTTAGTCAGTTTGCAAACTTTGATGTGGCTTCTCGTGAGCTGGGAGCTCACGGTGCAGACAGCCATGTTCACCCGGCTCATGCTGTCCTTTTTCACCCTCTTCTTCCCTTCCCCACTTTTCTTTTTATCCTTTCCCTTTCTTCTCTTCTGTGTCTGCCTCTCTAATTCATTCACTCACTCTCCTCTGTACCTAAGTGGACAGGAACAGGTGCTTCTGGTAAATTTCTTGGAATGAATGGAAGAGGAAGTGGCATTTTATTTAACATTGCTCCTTAGGTATACTCACAATTCTGGCTTATTCTGTCTGAATAAACTTCAGAGGTTTTAATGAACTAGTCCAAGCTCCTATTTTTATGGAGAAGGCAGCAGCAACAGCTCCGAGAGTGAAGGACCCTTCCAATCCCACATAGTGACTTGGTGATGGCCCAAACTATCAGCAGTTAGACTCAGTTCCCCGACCATTGCCAGGAATGGCTGTGTCCTGGCTATTTTAGGGTGTCCCTAAGGGCTGACTCAAGGCTCAGAGAGAATGCACTGTTCAACAGAAGTCAGATTCCGGTCTGGTGACAAGGGGTGGAATCCCAGACCCAGGCCTCCTAAAACTCACTGGGCACGGCCTGTATGCCCAAGAACCAATGGGCTAGCAGACTGGAGGAAGGAGGTGTGGTGTGTGACCAGACCCTGTGGCAGGCATCTCTCTCTCTCTCTTTTTCTCTGCCACACACACACACACTTTCTCTCATGAATAAAAAGAAAATTTATGAAGGGGCCAGGGACATGTTCCTATTTTACTTGTCTGTCTGAGAGAAGGATCTAAAAGTCAGAGGCAGTCATCTCCCATTCTAGAGACCATCAAGGAGCACTTCCTAACTAGCATGAAGTGCCCAAGAGCACAGATGCCACATAAAGGATCGTGGCGGTGCCACTTACTAGCTGTGTGACCAAGAGTGAGTCACTTAGCCTCTCTGTGTCTCAAATTCCTGATTTGCAAAATGAGCACATCCTCATAACATCCTCATAGAGTCTCTGAGGATATAATGAGGTAGTTTATACATAGTACCCGGCCTGGCACATAGTAAGCTCTGCATAACTGTCAACTACTAGAGAATTCCTAGGAGGAAGCTTGGGCTAAAACCTGTTTTTCTAGCCACCACACTCCCCCTTTGTTATCTTGTAAATAGGGACTTCTCAGAGCTTCTCATACAGTAGAGCGTTCTCGTGGATGCCCACCCTAGTGGATCCCTGAAGCCAGGGCCCCTGCTCACCATTGCAGCGGCAGTGTCTGTCTCCACTCGATAAATCCTCCTTCATTCATGCAGCAGTGGATACAGAGCACATGGTATGTGCCAGACACTGTGTAGGCCTTGTCCCTGGGGAGCAGATGGTCTGGTGTGAGAGATGACAAACAAATAATCACACTAAGAAATAGACTACTGCAAACTGCGAAGTGAAGGAAAAGCATGGGGTATGGTTAGAAGTTCTATTAGGAGACCAAATATAAAATGGGAGTTTAGGGAACACATCTCAGAGAGTGAAGTTTGGGTTTAGAAAGAATGACAGAAGGAGCCCAGGTCAGTAGCCCAGGCAGCGGCAGGATGGTGCACGATTAGGAACTGGAAGAAGGCTGTATATGATTGGGGGATTTTTTTCCCCCCTAAGGACAATATGAAGTCCATAAGAGATTCTGACCAGATCCTTTGGGTGCTGGGTTGAGAATGATTGGAGAGGGAAAACAGTACAGCAAAGAGCTCATTGATCTGGGCCAGGTGAGAGTGAGTAGGAGCTTGGATCCGAATGGGGGCCTGGGGTGCAGAAACAGAGACAAAATTTCTCAGGGTGTATGGGGTAGAATCTATAGAACTTGGTAATGATTCAACTATGGGGTGAGAAGAAGGAGTCAAGAATACTTCTGACATGATCATCTGGCTTATGGAGGTGCCATTTACTGGAGGGGGAAGCCTGGAGGAAGCTCTGGGGATTGAGAGCTCTGGTCGTGTTTAATATTTGGGTCTGGAGTTCAGAGCAGCAGGCCACACTGGAGATGTGCATCTGGACAACTGCAGCATTTTACATGCTATGAATGCTTGAGCAAACCAATGGATGCAGTGATAATGCTAAGGTTTGAACTCACGTTTGTCTGGCATAGAAGTTAATATTTTGCATGCTAGTCATTTCACTTTTCAGGGAACCAAATTCGGTAAGAATGGCTGCTCTTCCATCATTTAGAGACTCTCAAGACCAGAGAAAAAGGCGATGACTACTAGATGCAGAGTGAGAGCCTAGGTTTGTAGGGGAATCCTTGAAAACAGGCAGAACTCCAGAGTCCCTAAAGCCGGTGATTCTACAACAAGATCTGGAAGGTATAGAGAAAAGCTAAATTTTGGAGGATGTAAGAATCCTTCACACCCCCAAACTGCACTAGACCCGAATTTTACTGGCATAGACATTTAGAAGATTGTTTTGAGATAATTTGTAAAAAAGAACCTAGTGTAGGGCTGAACACATAGAATGTGCTCTTTAGGGGTCAGGCTAAGCTACACTAGACAGCAAGAACAAACGATCCCCACATCTCAGTGACTCGACCAAGTCCCATGTGGATCAGGCAGAATTCTTGGAGGTACTTTTCCAACAGTGACTCAGGAACCAAGACTACTTCTACCTTTCAACTCTGATACCCTGATGGTCTTCACTCCCATACCGTACAAGGGCAAGAGTATGAAGATTTCACATCTGAGGAGTCCAAACTGCTTCCACGCCTAGCCTGTTGATCTGCCCTGTGGCCCCAACCTAGCTGCAAAGGAGGCCAGGCAATGGAGGGGAGCACATAGAGTCCAGTGAGGACCAGTTGTCTCTGCTTCTCAGCAAATGCTACTCGCTCCCACTCCTGATGGGAGCAGTGAAGGAGAGAACGGGGTTGGAAGACCCAAGTGGGACATGACTGGATATATTAAAGAATGGGGAGATGGGGTTGGAGCAGACAACCTAGACCCTAAGAGTTAGGATCAGAAGTCTGTGCCTGGAACCTTGTGTATTTCACCTACGAAATGCATCTCTTTCGTTCCACATACGTGCTACTCCTTGGAAATGCTGCTGCTGTTAACTCTCAAGGAGAGGTTAAGGTCATTTAATGTGTCACTGACTGAGATCTGTGCTCTTAAGTGAGCATTACCACCCGGAAGTCATATAGAGGGGACATCTGAGAAGTTTGTGACTAGACCATGCCTTACTGAGCAGGGCCCTAAGGAGCCCACCTCAGGGAACTGCCCAGGGGTCACACTTGATGAAGCAAAACCTTCCCATCATCATTTCTTTCCTCGGCTAGGCCTGCCAGTGAGTTTCTATGTCCTTTCAGCAGGATGATCTTATCAAAGCAGATTAAAAATGAGAGTGGGCCCATAAAAGATGCATTATGGTCTCTTGTAGCCTCATAAAAGCAGATAAATGCTCTGCTCTGAGAACCCTAGATGGAGTTTACACCTCTCTCCCTCCCCATAATGGAATCATCAACAGCGAATAATTGAAGTTAAAAAAAGTCAGTAACTTGTAAAGTTCAACTCCGTAGCTTACTTGTTTGGCCTCACAGAGGGCCAGAAAGGAAAGCAGATCATCCCAGGAGATGCCTGGCTTTCTCTGACTCCAAGTAGCTGTTCTATGTCTTCTATGAAGCTGAGAACAAAAGGTATAGAAAGGAATTTTACAGACTACTCTTCCTTTCTAGATGGTTCCATCACCCCTTCTTGCTTTCCCACTAATACTTGAGTACCCAGCCTCAGGCTGAAGTGTCCCTCATTCATTTAGATAGCCTTGCTGAGAATCTACCTCCAGTCTTTTAGACACTTTCCCAAGAACTTGCCTTGACTGGTAAAGAGGAGGGCTGGCAGTCACGCATCTGCTCCTCCGTCTCTACACCTTGGTCACCCCAGCCAGGGGTAAGTCACCAACACATTCCAGCTCATCTCTGCCTTTGATTTTCCACTGGGGAGGACTGAAAGTGCTGTCCATGAACAGTAAGCTTCATTCTTGGCATGCTCTGACTCTGGCTTGCGCCGAAAGCATGGCAAATGGCTCTGCTCTGGCTGTGCCCAAATCCTAGAATCAGTGCTGTGTCCTCTGAGAATGGGGACTGTCCCAGGGATGGAAAGCCTGCCATGCAAAATTCAGCCCAGACACTGAGACCTCCTCCCAGCCCACCCTTCCTTCAGAAGCTCACTTCCTGGAATCACAGCCTTCTTCTTAATGTTTGAATAGACCCTTCCATTGACCACCATCTCTGGGCCCACCCCAGGCCCTGACTGGACTCAGTTTGGTGACCCTCAGCTTACAGAGCTCTCAGCCACCATTATGGCAGAGACAGTGAGAAAAGGAATCACTTCCTGTGAGGGTTAAGAGTCTAGGGTCAAGTAGCTGCTCTGAGTAACTACTCCATGTTTTCCATGAGGCTTGAAACAAACGTGCAGAAAGGAATCATGAGGCCAGTAGGTGGTGTGGTGGTTAAGGTGCTGGATTCCCACATGGTTGACCACAGTTCGAGTCCCAGACCTGGAGGTTTGCTTTCTTACTTTCTCTCTTTCTCTATCTCTCTCTGCTGAGCATATGTGCTCTATAGCAAATTAAAATAATACTAATAAATAAAACTTTTTTTTAAAAGAAAGGAAGGAATCTTACAGGCTATTCTTCCTTTCTAGGTGGTTCTCGCCCTTCCCTGCTTTCCCACTAGTACCTGAGTGCCCAGCCCTAGGCTGAAGTGTCCCATTCAGTTAGATAATTAGGCTTGTATCTAGACTCTCAGAGCTAGCCTTCGGGGTGAGTGTAGTAATTCAGCCAACACAGATATCAGCCTGAGTTTCCCCAAGACACATTCTTACTGAACTTAGTGATTGGGCTTCTTTGTCCTCCTTACCTCATCTCCAAGATAGTGACTCTGGAGACAGGCCGGCCTCCTTCTCATTCCAGCCTTTGTTCTCTTAGACTCAAAGCTCAGACAATATCTGTACGAGAATCCTTCATGCCCGACAATCCATCTACAGCTATGGTTTCCAAAATGGCCCTTAGTCCTACAGTACAGTGTGCAGACCACGGATTTCTCCCAGTTAAGCTTATTGTCACTGTTTGCTTGCACATCGGCCTCCAGACTCAACTACGGGAATGTGGTGGGCAAGGGCCGATTCTGACTTATCATTGTTATCTCCAGTGCCTCACACCATGCCTGGCACATAGTATGTGTTCAATAAATATTTGAAGACTGAATAAACATATGTAAGTGTGTCTTCTGAGTCCGTTCTAAGCAGGCACGAATCTTTGCAATGTGTTGTGACTGTTTCTCCATAGACTTCCTAGGGAAGCACACTGATTCTGTGACCTCCTCGGATGGGCTCTAAAACACAACTGAGACAGAATAAATGTCTGGCTGTTCTGTTTTGACTGGTGACAAGAGTTGCAAGCTGATTAATACATTTAAAGTGGTGATCAATTTGTCTTATTCACATCCTCTTATCCTGATTGTAATGAGTAGATCTTTTAACATAATGAAAACTGCATATTTCACTCAAATTCACAGTTTTGCATTCCAGAGGAGATGAAATGTGGTTCTTTATTTAACGTTAAAATGAGGTGTAAGCTCTTGCCGTGGAAAACCAGGGAAGGTGTAAGTTGCCTCTCTTCTGGAAGATCAGAAGTGAAACACCATCCATGACCTTTGAATATGTCTATGAAGATCAGTTCCCAGAACTGTGGAATAGGCAGGCGTCACCTCTGTCAACTTGTCCATCTGTCACCTGGCTTATGGGTGTCCTGTAAAGCATCCTAGACTGGAGGCCATCCTTTGGCCCAAGTACTCTGATGATAGAGTTCACCACCGTTCATTTTATTTCTCAAAACCTCCAAGTGTGGAACTCATTCTTGGGAGCCAGACATTGGTGCAGGCATGACATGAGGCTTTGCAAAGCTGACCACTGAGGCTGGGGCTCACAACAGAGACCTCCCTGCATACACAGGTCACACACAGATCTCAGATTCAGAACTGGCTGGGCCTGGGGTGGACTGAAGCATCGAGGTTCTCTTGAGGGTCCTGTCTTTGTGGGGCTCTCACTCATGGCATAAATAATTTTTTAAAAAACTTCTGTGGTTAAAATCAATCTCTCCGTTGTTCCTATTTCTGTGGACTTACCTTTTTTCTTTTTTTCTCTACTTCCACCCTCTCTTCCTTTTAAAACCTCTTAGTCTTCTCTAAAAATGTCGAATAGACTAAGCTCTTTCTATTTTGCAAAGGGTTAGGGCTTTCATTGTGCTCTTTGCAGCCTGGCAGAGTTGAGTGAGTGCCTGTCTGCTGAATCTCTGCCGATGCTGCCCGTCTGGGAACAGACTGCCCTAATGGAGCGAGTGCCCAGTGGCCTCCGATCCACCCTCCTGCCTCATTCACTGCCATGTCTTCAGCTCCCAGAACTTTGCCTGATGCACAGTGGATGCCCAGTCAGTGGTGGCTGAATGAATAAATGAACATGTCCATGAGTACGTGGAGGCACTTGGAAAAGCACTGTATTCCAGTGGCCCTGTGCCCCTACCCATGGCTGGTTGTACAGTAAGCATCCCTCCACTGAGCAGCCAGCATCACACAGAGGCCAGGTGGAAGTGGGGAAACAGAGCTGTTCACACTGTCTTCTCCAGTTGAACTGATGTCAGTCAAACTCAGGAGCATTTGTCATGGGGACTGAAGAAGAGGAGGAAAACTGACATCAGAGGAGACTGGCAGGGGCAGAGATGAGAAGCAGAGTGGGTGCTGAGGGCTTACCAACCCCACTCCCACAGGCTCCAAGACCCAGCTGGATCCAAACGCAGACCCCCAGGAAATGACCTGACATACCCCAGGCCCCCTACTGCCCCACCAACTCCTAACGGTTTCTTCTGTGCACCAAGAGCGACCGACTAATAAAGGCAGACAGAAAGATGTCTGTTTCTTAGCCTTGGACCGGAGCCTCAGGAGGGTGAGAAACTCTCCCAAGGCCACAGGGACAGGCAGGGCAGCACTGGCACGGTCAGTTTTCTGGATGAGTACTGACCCAGTGCCCTCCGTACCGCACCCTGTTCTGCGCAGCCACTGAGGCGCGTCCCCGTGCCCTGCTCGCGAGGCGCGTGCCCGTGCCCTGCTCACGCTCTCCCTCTGCATCTCGCTTTTAACAAAAGAGTCACTTCTGGAGCAGCCAGATGTAGCAGAGCAGTGGGAACCCAAACCAAGAGGAATTCACTCTCCATAAATTATGCTTTAATAGATGTCAATTATTAATTCCTAAATAAATATTTGTTAATATTCAAAAGAGTTTGCCTACTAAGAAAAACTCAGGCTACACAGAATAATTAGTGCTTCTCACTGTGCAATGGCTGCAGCCCGTAATGATTTTTTTCCTTCTATTCTGCATCTTTTTTTTTTTCCCGAAGCATGCATGCCTGAATGTGTGTGGTTGCTGACCCTCCTCCGAGCAGTTTTGGTAGGCGGTGTGTGTATAGAAAGAATGTAAGGAGCTGGGTGGGCCCACGGCAGTGCCTATGCTGGTCAGCCGGTCTCTTTCTTCTTTGGAAAGCAAGGCTTTGTGAAAAGCTGACACTGTCACATGTCTAATGAGAAGAAATTGCAGGTTTAGCCAAAAACTGGGGGTAAAGTGTGGTTCCATTTAACAAAGACCCCATGCTGTATGTCACAGTTTCAAGTGCCAGGCCAGGGCTGGATTGGCAGGCCAGGGTGGGGTAGATACAGAACAAATCGATGAGTCTCCAGGGTTCGAGGTGTGTGCTGTCCAGGAGGAGAGAGATCCAAGGGAATTTTATTTATTTATTTTTTTGGAGAGATTTTTGCTATAGGGCGTGTGCACTCGCCAGACAGAAAGAAAGAGACAGAGAGACAGAAAGCCAGAAATCACCCCCTGGGGTGTATGGCCACCGGGTCCAGGACTTGAACCGCGGTCGGCTACATGGGAGTCCAGTGACATAGCCATTACGTTAACTGCTGGTCCCCCAAGGGAAGTTTTTAGCCCAGGGAGGAGTGAATTCAGTTCATACGAAGGTTCAATGAAATGCCAGGGGAACTTGGAGAAGCTAGAACCTGCATTAAATGGGTGCAAGGGAAGGGGGAGGTTCATGAAAGAAGCAAAATTTGAGGTGAGCCTGAAGAATGGATAGGACTCTGATGGGCAAAGATGACCTTAGGGCTTGGGTTGTTGTTTTTTTTTTTTTTTTTTTTTTTTTTTGAGAGGTTTTTGCTATAGGGCACGTGTGCTCACCAGACAGAGAGAAACAGAGAGACAGAAAGCAAGAAATCACCCCCCAGGAGGGATGGCCATGCTGCAATCCCTTCTCCTTCATTCTCCTCTCAGGATCTTGGGCATGCATGCACACGCACCCGGCATGAGTTTTAAGCCACCGGGTCCAGGACGCGAACCGCGGTCGACTACATGGGAGTTCAGCGACATAGCCATTACGCTAAGTGCTGGTCTGTGCTTGGGTTTTGAGAGGGCACCATGCATTCATTTTCTCATCCACTTTATACATTTATTTGGAGCAAGTGGTAAGAGCCAGCCTTAGTCTAGATTTTGGGAATAAAAAAAAAAAAAGAAAGAAACAAAACATAAACCTTGAAACTTAAAGTTTATAGTCCAGTGGTAACAATGACACACATAGTACCACCTAATAATATCACGTGTTAAAATAGTGACAATACAGTAAGACATGGATCCTATAGAATGACCACTTTCACTGGGGGTGGAGGGGGTGTCAGAGAAACTTCAAGTGGGTGGTTTTAGATCTAGATCCTGAAGGATTCATTCATTCACTTATTCATACACCTTAAATATTCACTGAGTGTGGACATGGGCCATGCACTCTTGGTGTGAAGAGAGTGTAATGAGGGAAACAAACGAAGACTTTTTCTCATCCTAAGAGTATGGCAAACTTGGACCAGTGGGTGGAGTGGTGGTTAAGGCATTGGACACTCCCACACGGTCAACCACAGTTCAAGTCCTGGGCCTGGTGGCTTGCTTTCTCACTTTCTCTCTCTATCTCCCTCTGGTCAAATTAAAAACAAATGAATGAATAAATAAAATTCAATAAATAATTTTAAAAAGATCTATATTTAAAAAATGAGTTTGTCAAACCAAGGAAGGAAGGCCATTTCTATCAGAGAGACGAGAACATTCAAGTTGAAGAGCCATGATGCCACAGGTTGTGCCTGCCTGCACCTAAATGTGCTCAGGGAAGGAGGTGGTCAGGAGGTGCTACTAAGAAGGAATTAGGGGCCATATTTTTGAAGGCCCTTGTTAGCAGGGCTAGACTTTAGAACTTTATCTGGAGCTGATGCAAAGCCCAGGAAGGTGGCTAAAACAGAGGAGGGGCTAGCAGATGGCGTAATGGTTACATTGCTGGACTCCCACCTGGCTGACTGCAGTTCAAGTCCCAGACTTGGAGGCTTGAAACTCACACTGGGCATGTATGTGTACGTGCTCAAAATCCTGAGAGGAGAATAGAGGAGAAGAGACTGTGGCATGGCCATCCCCCCAGGGGGTGATTTCTCACTTTCTGTCTCTCTCTGTCTCTCTGACAAGTACACACACTCTATAGCAAACATCTCTCTCTAAAAAAAATAAAAATAAAAACAACAACCACAAAACAGTTGGAGGACAGTGATGCTGAAAAGCCTGTGGAAGCTGGATTGGAAGAAGGTGAGGCCAGAGGCAAAGAGGCCAGTTAGGACGTGATGGCAATAGCCCGGGACCCTCAAGATGAGCACCTGAGCACCTGAACCAGTGTGTGGGTGGTGAGGATGGAGAAATTCTGGGTTTGAGTTGGAAGACTAGTTCTGAACCTTCCGTGTGTGTGTCGGGGGTGGGGGGGAGTGTCTATGCTCTCTGTGAATCTAATGAAATTCTGGCTCTTGGAAACTTCTCTGCCCATCTACATATATTATTTTGCAAACAGCATCAAAAAGCGTGAATCCAAGATTAAAAATCCCTGAGTTACCAGAAACAGCTAGGTGAGTGGGGCCTGAAGGTGGGCATATAAAATAAGGGCAACAATGATGGTGTGGGCATGGATTTGGCACTATTCTAGTTCCCCCTTCAGAACCCACTTTCTTGAGTCTTTCCTCAAATTGTCCAGTACCCCAGGCCTTTGGTGGTCCCTAGCCCCTAGGAATCTTCAGCTGCCCTATGAGCTTGCCTGTCCCTCAATCTTTGTACATCAGGTCTGTGCCTGTTTCTGTCATTCAGATACCACCTGAATGAGGGACCAAGGGGGCAACTGGCTTGGCACCTTTTCCATTGGGAGGAAGTTGGAGTATTTCCCTGGTGGTACCAATACCTCATGGTCCAGTTGAAAGAGCACCTTCTTATAGATGCCATAGAGCTGGGAGGGCCATGAGAGCCCAGCAAATCCCATTCCCTTCTTGCACACCTGGGAAAGTTAAGGGCCAGACAAGGGGAGACATTTTTTCAGGACCACTAAGAATAAGTGGCTAAGCTGGAACCAGAACTTTCACCTACTAATATCACATCCTTTGCCCCTTGCAGGAGGTAACGGCTCGCATCTTTGTGCTTCCTGCAAAGCAGCTCATGGCCCCCGATGTTGCTGATCACTTCTGCAGCCCAGGGAGCGCAGGCTCTGTGAACGTGTCACACCCAGGGGAGGGGCTCCAGGGCTGTCGAATGCAGATGGTGAAGGAGGGCTGGCTGCCCCAATGCTCACCACCCTGCTCCACCTGCCTCACTATGCCATGTGAGAAATCACTAGCCCCCACGGTTTCTCAGCAGTACCCGAGGGTGAGGATACCCAGTTCCCAGAGTGTTGTACAGTTAAAGGGGAAGAGCATGTAAGGGACTTGCACGGCCCACTCAGGAAGCAGTCTTCCTGCCTTTCTTCTTGACATTTCTTCCCACCACACTCACAATAAACAGTGCTGTGGGAAGAGCTGGGGCCACGGGAGGTAAAGCTCGCGGTCAGAAGAGGAGGCAGGGGCTGAGTTTTGTCTCTGTCGTGGCCCAGAGCTCCATAATTTTCCACATATTTTACTTCTACATAACCCAACACAGATACCTGTAGAGGGACTCTCAGAACCATAGTCAAAAAAGCAGGACACACAGAAGATGGAGCTGGGCTGTCCCTGGAGCATGCCACAGCCCTGGGTGAGTGTCTTGCAGTTGCAAAGCCCTGTCCACTCCCTGCAGGGATATCACACATTTGTGGGTAACCCTGTTTGTGGTCAGGGACAAGAATAAGGACTGAAAGAGATGGTGGAGTCCAGAGAGGTGGGATCTGGACCCAGATCATGGGGAGTGTGATCATGGGTGATCAGTGGTCTCGGGTGATCCCAATTACTTTAAGAATGGCTCATGGACATGAATAATGCAGACTCAAGAGAGACGGTCCTGGTGTTGGGCACTGGCTTCCCACCCAATGGCTGTGTGCAGTTGGAAGTATCTAGACTCTGGAAGTGTCAGTTTCCCTAGGTTCTCCATCCATCAGATTAAGATCGCAACAGGATCAGCTCTGATGCTGAATTGGGGAACAAGTGAGATAAAGCATGTAAAGCAGTTGCCAGAGATCCCATATTAGGTTATTACAGAAAATTCTACCAAGGCACAACCAACCAGGACTGGCATGCAGAAATACCAAACCTCCTGGGGCCAGCTGCTTCGCCTAGCCCCCACAGCTGCCTGAATCTTTCTGCAGCCTTTTTCGTTTGTTCATTTTTAGTTAACTTTTTAAGAAAGGAAATATACATAAAGAAAAGTGTGCACATCATATTATAGCTTGATGAGTTTTCTCGAGGTCCATAACGTGTATGAAACTGGCTTCAGATCAAGAAAGTGTCCTTCGTTCATCTTTTAGATCAATACCGATTCCCTTTTGGTTAGGTCACCTCTTTCTGCCTCCGAACACCAGGAATTGGTGGTGTTTGCTCTTGGATACGACATAAATGAAATCATACACTACGTACACTTTCATGTATGGCTTCTTTCCATCAGTACTGTGTTTGTGAGATCCATTCAAGTTGTTTTACAAGGTTGTGATTTATTTATTCTCATTGCACTCACTCTTTTATTATATGAACAAACCACAATTTATTTATCCATTTTATAGTTGATGGGCTTTGGGGAAGTGTCCAGTTTTTGACTATAATAAACAATGTTGCCAGATCATTTTGCACATGACTTTTGATAAGCATATGTATGCATTTCTGTTGGTTGCATATTATGTTGAATCAAATTAACTTGACATTTTTTGTAGATCAAAAAGTCCAATCTGGGCAATTTCACATGGCCCAGCCTAATACTTGGGAATAGAAATGTTAGGTCTACTCTACACATGTGGGTGTGCGTATGCAACTTTAGTCGACACTGACAGTTCCCCAGAGGAGTGGTACCAGTTGATACTTCTGCCAACAGTGGGTAAGAGTTTCAATTTCAACAGCCTTTTCACAAAAGGCCACCCAAGTCCCTCTGCTGAGTCTCAGCCACATCTGTTCTTAAGGGCTCTTTGTATCCATAAATCCACAATATCCTCTGCATTTTCTTTCACCTTTACGATGGTCCTTTGGATAGTTCCAACCTGGCTGAGCCATGTGTCACTGTACGACGAAAGTAGCTCCACCTAGAACCCTTGAATGGAATGGCGGCAGAAGGAATCAAACATGGGGACAGAGAACAAAGACCATACCCCCTCTAGTGACAACCTTGAAGATCCTGAGTTTGATTTGTATTTAAGAGGTGACATCTCCTTACATTGATGATTTTCAATCTGTCGTCCCCTGATGGGAAATGGAAAGTCCGAGAACAGGAGATAAGGCTCTTCCGTTTTGCTTGAATCTAAGGAAAGATAGAAGATCCTGATGTCTCAGACTCCAGCCCCTAGATATTTTCAGGTACAAAGGTTGATTAGAACACACCTGCCAAATGTAGGCAGGGCGGGGGGGGGGGGGGTGCTCTTTCTCCTTAGGCTTCCGTGTCTTTGTCACGAGACATTTCGAGGCTTAAAAAAAAATTAATTTTCTTAAAATCAGAAAAAAAAATAAGATGTTAGGTTAAAGAAAATATTTTCATGTTATGAATGTATTCCTCTTTATATCAATAGAATCATAAAATATCATTTCCAAATATATCTGCGTGTGTGGCTCTACCTACATATGCGTTTATTTTTCTAAATGGAGGAGGGGGTCCATGAAGGCACAAGTGGTAAGGGCCCATGCAAGCCATCATGTGGCCCTGAGGCCTGAGTGAAAGGACCAGCCACGCTCTGCAAAGGCTGCTTTCTGGATTCCTGGTACTCTGAATTTAGCTCCCCTTGGGAGTATCTTTTTGCCAGTTCTGTTTCTCTCTCAGTCATGCTTTAGGGTAATTTAAAAAATTAAAACATTCAGGTCTACATTTGAACCAGAGAGTGAAAGGGGAACACTGGGAATCCTTCATTTCACTTAGTGGCCCCAAAAGTAGGGTGGGATCTAAGGGTTCCTTAAACCCATCTCCAGAGTGAGTGAAGTCTCCTTTGGTTTGTGTCCATGTTGTACAAATGAGGAGAGAATTGTATTCTTGGGTACCCTAGAGGATCCCCAAATGGATATCCAGGCCCTGGTCATGGCCAGACCTGACATCTGCTTAAGTTCTCGTTTACTTCCTCTTTTGTCCTTCCTTCTCCCAAATGCACGTCTGTAATTTTGGGGCTGGAGTCTGAGACATCAGGATCTTATATCTTCCAAACATGTCTCTGTTGGGCCAGCCTTCACGGAAATCTCACTTAACGAAGAGCTCTCTGCTGGCTGGAGGAATTTGGGAAGGATAAGCGGTCTAAAGTTCTGTGAAGAGCTATCATGTTGGGAATACCTTTTGTATCAAATGGGGAAATAAAAGAGTAGTTGTGCAAAATAGTAGTTATATTTATTTATTTATATTATTATTTATACATTTAATCATTTAGATTGTAAAGAGACTTTACCCAGCATGATACACACCTCAGTCCAGCCAAGTTCTAATTATTTTTAATAAGTACAGCCGAAACCTGATCTATTTTATTTATACATTTTTTTGAGAGATTTTTGCTATAGGGAGCATGTGCTCATCAGAGAGGCAGAGAGACAGCAAGAAATCACTCCCCAGGGGGATGGCCATACCACAATCCCTTCTCCTCCATTCTCCTCTCAGGATCTTGGGGATGCACACACATGTGCCCAACGTGAGTTTTAAGCTGCTAAGTCTGGGACTTGAACCGTGGTTGACTACATGGGAGCCCATCAATGTAACCATAACTCCATCTGCTGGTCCCTATTTTACTTACACATTTATATTAGAATTAAAGTAGAGGGAAATAGAGAAAGAAAAAGAAAGCAGAGAGTTAAATGGAGACTCAGGGTCTAGAATTCGACATGTAGCTTTGCTAGAAATTTTATGTGTGATCCATAAAAAGCACCCAACCTCTCAGAATCTGGTTGCTGTACCTGCAAAAGAAACAACCAGATAATCCTGAAGGTCATTTCCAGCTTTGAAATTTTAGCATGTAGTAGGTGCTCCATCAGTAATTACTGAGAGAGTGAAGCAAGAAGGCAGGACTGTTAGACGTCCATGTGTGAAATCCAGCAATGGGCACGGCCAGCTCATCCACAATGGTGACAAGGAAGCTGAGCCCGTCTGTAGACAGCATTTGTACTGCCATAAAAATAGCATAACAAGATTATATTGAAATATCCCACTATTTAACTTAATAATTTAAATGTTTGCCTAATGAGGTGGACTTGATTGGATTAGGGCATTCACAATTAATTTTGATAGATCGTTTTACATATTGGAGGTGCATTCTTCTGAACCAGGAGGTGGAACGGAAGTGCAAAATGTTTACGTTCAAACGAGCATGTGATTTTGCAGAAAACATTAATCCCAGATCATGCACACTAAGTCAATTTCAGAAATGGCTCCTAGATATATTATTAGAAATTGCTCTTCAAATATAAAAAGCTTGTAATAGAGTTCTGTCCATTTTCCCTTTGGCTGATGGAAGTTGTTTTATAAATATGCCTATGATATGATGCTTTCTTCATCCGAGCCTTTGGTACTAATTGCAACTTTTTAAACAGTGTAAGTAGTAGCTGTCATGAACACTTTGAATCCTATAACAAATACGTATTTCTGAACAATTTTACATTCGGGGGTGCGTTCGTTCTTCAACTATTTTTAACTATCTTTTCTCCCCATTTTTCTCTGAAATACACTGTGATTGAAAAGTGTGGACCCCTCCTTTGGTGGTGGCTGTTGTTGAGGGAATAGTTTTATTATCTAACAGGAACATGGCTCCAACCCCTACCTCCACTTGCTTAAAAATGAAAAAGCCCAAGTGATATCGTTTACCCTTAGAATCAGGAATGAGCCAACCAAATGGTCTTTGGAAAGGCCGATTAGAATCAGATTGTGAAATCCATCTAGAGTTCCAGGAAAAGTACCTTCCTTAACACTACGACCATCAGATCAGAACTGCACCTCTGCTTTCTACCAGAAAGATATCTGATAGAGAGTACCCACGGGCAAGATGGTTCTTGGAAAATTCTTTGGGTCTCAGTCTCCTCCTCTGAAAAATGGAGTTCAATTACCCAAATCTCAAACCAGCAAGGGCTGGAGTCCTAGATGACAGCCTTGGGAGAAAGCGTGCAGTGACCGAAGTAATGGTGCGGGACTGGCTGATCACAGTTCCAAACCTGTGTCTACGCTTATTCGCTGGTAGCCTTGGGAAAGCCACTGACCTTTCCTGAGACTCAGATGCACCATTTAGTAAGTGGAGACCATCTCATCGAGAGTGTTATAAGAATTAAATGCCACATCTCTGATGCATGATAGCAACCAAGTTTTAATTTCCTTGTCTCCTATCCCCAACCCCAAGTCTCCTTTTTTAGAGAAAGTTGTCCCCAATTCAAGGCTTGATTGCCACTTGGGTTTCCACATATGCTCTCTAAAAAGCACATGGTCTTTCTGATCTCCCCTGATCTCCGTGGACAGAGGAGGTCCACTCTGCAGTCTCCAAGCTACCTTTGTGGGCAGAAGCACTGGTCTGCCTTCCTCCTTTTCCTCTGAGGTCCAAGCCCTGGAATGAGACTTCATGATGCTTGTGTGGTTTTGATAACCTTCATAATAAATTCCAAAGGCTTTTGCATTGCATTCAGAGACCTTCAGAACCTGCCCTAGTTTATACTGTCTGCTTCCTTGTGTCCTTTCCTCTATTCTTTAGCTAGAAGAGATCTTGTATATCAAGGTCTCTTTTAAATGCCTCCTCCTCCCTTATGGGTTCAGCCAGGTTCAGCCAGAATAACTTATTCATACCCTCTTTGGTTTGTAATTTGTTCTTGATGCAGATATTACTCTGTAATCTGGTTACGTGCTTCCTCAGAAAACTGCCATGTTTCTTCATCTTGGTGTTCCCAGGAACCTTTGAAACCAAGATGATCATGAAGCTATTAAAATCCTTCTGCAAATCCTTGTTAAAGTAGATACTATTACAGATTCATTTTGCACAAGAAGAAGCCAGGGTTCAGAGATGCTAAGTAGCTTGTCCAGAGTCACATAGCTAGTTTGGTGTAGAATAGGGATTTGAACCTGGGGGAAATCTCTCTTCCAAATCATGTTTTTTCTATTAGTCCATAAGCCTCCCCCCACCATCTCCTTTCCTCTTCCAAACAACCCATGAGGTAGGCAGGGAAGGCTTCTTTACAAGTGAGGAAACTGAGGTTCTGACAGGAATGGCCACCTCCCACTGCTTCGTGACTAGTCATTCTTGGAGTTGACAAGTCAGGGCTTCTGATTCTCAACTGGGGGGCCTCCATAGGGGCACAGGCTCTGGTTAGCAACCAATTAACTCACCTGCTCCAGGAAGCTGAGCACAGGAGGGGAAGATAGCACCTGAGCTGTTGTAATGCCTGACAAATTCCTGTGCCCCTCAGGGCCCTTCTGAGCCCCCTTACCACAAAGGTGACGAGGAAATGACAAGGGGCATCTCTACTCCCAAGGGATTCCAGTCACGCGAACTCTGCCAATTAAGGCTGGAACGATGTCATCTCCTGAAATAGCATTTTAATGAGTGATGGCTCTGGGATAAATTGTTATCTTGTGATCCCTCGTTAGAGAGCTTAATTAGATCCATCATAAAACATATTGATCGATGGCACTGAGCTGGTCTGCAGGACATTCACCGTCTGCTGGAATGTTCCTGCCCACTCTTTTGCAGACCCCAGAGGGACCGGTGTCCAGGGTTTGAGAGCTGCTGAATCCCAGAGTGTTTTTTGGAGTGCCTGGGCACCATTCTTCGAGTGCTTTCTTCCCTCTTTTTCTTCCATAAATATTTATTTAGCACCAACCAAACACCAAGCACTGTGCTGGCCTCTCATACTTAACTGAGATCCTCCCCACAGATAGCTATCATTTCTTTATTTTGCAAGTGGTAGAATCAAAGCTTGGAGCACCGAGCTGCTCCTAGGTGCAGTCCCAGCCACGTGAGTATCTCTCAGGAACTTCTGGGGGGAATGGCTGACGTAAGAAGGACAAAAGAAAAATGAAGGGAAAAGTGGATTTATTAAACTCCTAGTACATGCCTGGGCTCTGTCTACCCATCATCTTCATCTTGACTTTCGTATCAACCCCAGAGGTAAGAATGTTAATCTTCATTATAATTGAGTCATCTGAGTTTCCAAAATGTTACTTGCCCAAAGTAACACAGCCAGTGAATGTCAGAGCTGGGATTAGGATATGACTTTGAAGAACTTTAAATTCAGAAAGAGGTAGATTCAAAATCGAGTCCAATTAGTATTTAGTATTTGCTGTATAATTTGGAGCAAATTACACAGACCTTCCACGACTGCACCTATAATACTGGGGAGAACAATTGGCCTCATCCTATACATAGGAGTCAATGGCATCATGTTTATATAAGATTTAAATAGTATCTGACCCACCCAAAGCATTCAGTAACTATTATTTTTCGTTGAACACCCCCAACTGCTTCTCCTTAAAGACACTGTCTGGGAGGCAGCAGGGGGCATAGTGGCTAAGTCTCTGGACTCCCACATGGCTGGCCGCAGAAGGCCTAGACCTAGCAGCTTGAAAACCATGCTGGGCATCTGTGTATGTGTGCCCCAAATCCCAGGAGGAGAATGAAGGAGAAGGGATTGTGACATGGCCATCTCCCTGGGGAGCAGGGTGTTGGGGGGTGATTTCTCTTTCCCTCTCACTGTCTCTAGAAAGCACACACACCTATGGCAAAAAGCTTAAAAAGACACTGCCCGTTCCTCATCGATAAAGTGAGTGTAGTCACCCCATCCCATCCCTGAAATGAGTCATGGAGAAGTACTTTATAAAAGGCAGAGCATTCAAATAGCACTACTGATCACCTCCCGGGTACCTGTGTGTTGGCAAAAAGCTTCAAGTGACCACCCACTTTATGAGTACATCGTCTTTAGAATTTTTATCATTCTTATGATGATAGTAATAATGCTAAAGCACCAGCACACAATGATGGTAGGTGTGGGGAAGCAGATGAGGGGGAAAAGGGCTCAGGTACTAAGATCAGAGGCTCGAGACTTTCAGGTGGGGGGAGGCAGGGTTATTGTGGCCCAGGTCTCAGCAACGGGGCACGATTATGTTGATTCAGTGGCCTGGGCTCCGCGGGCTGTGTGTGCATGTGTCTGTGTTGTACGAGTGTGAGTGTGTGTGTGTGTGTGTGTGTGTTTGTGTGTATCTCTGTGTGCTGAGGCCAGTTTCCATGAGGCTAGCTTCCTTCACCTGTGTGCCCTTGGAGGTGTTTCCTTTTTTATTACAGTAAATGTAGCTTGAAAGCTGGGGCTAGCATCGCTTTTCCCCTAACACACAGCGCATCATATAATTTTTGTTTCAGAGAAAAATGCCACAAAATAACCTGCAGATAACGATTCTCTCTTTGCCTTTCCCTCTTTCTCTTTCTGTCTTGCTCTCACACTCTCTCTTTCTGTCTCTGTTTCTCTCCATCCGTCTCCATATCTCTATTTTTCTGCCTGTCTCTGAGGTCCTAGTTATAGTTTAAAATTATTGTATCTTTTCACACTTAGCATATAAGATGTCCTTGTAGTACCTAAAACGGCACACGTTCAGGTTTATAAGGAGACCATTCCGACGCCACTCATAAGCATGGTGGATACCCCACCCCCGCCCACGAGTACTGCCAAGCTTGGGTATGCTGCCCTAACCCTTTTCCTGGTTTTGCTTTTGCCGACCGCTTCAGCCAGTCCTCGGTTCAATCATCCCCTGGTCCCTGTCAGTCCTCTCCCGCAGCCTGGGTGACTGACTCGGTGTGCTCCGGCTGCAGCAGCTCGGAGCAGCCGGGACCTCTTCTCCCTGCAGGGCGGAACAATCGCTCTGTGAGCCAAGCCATCAGAATTTCTGAACGCAGTCACAAAATTCATCGGCTAGAACTGCCCTTGTGTAAACACAACCCAGAGGGAAAGAGGAGCTAGGTCTTCTTTTCCTAAAATAAGGAGAAGTGATGGTTTTTTAAAAAAAGAGAAGCGAGGAATCCAAATTCATTTCTAACCAATCTGGACATGTGTGGGGAATAGTGTGGAGAACAATCAGGGCCGTATGAGTGAGGGGTTTATTTCTCACTTGCTTGTCAGGTCAGAAGACAATCTGTTTATTTTCCTGCTACAATTTTATTCAATAAACTGAAATGATAGGCGCTGGGAGAGAGGGTATGAACAGGATGTGTGCGATCAATTTGTCAAATAAATAATCGTGCTTGGAAACAACAGATTTTATTAATTAGACAGGATGGTGTATTATTACCATTAAAGTGTTATATTGCATTAATTTTTATATTTTACTTGGCTACTAATTACTGTAAAAGATTTCGGGAATGAAGCAAAATAAAATCATGCGGCATTATACATAATGTAAAGATAGCGTGAATTAATTTCCGCTCCCTCCTGCCTAGGAGAGGAGAGAGGCAGAGCCAGGGAGCCGCTTCCGCAGTGGCCCAAAGAGAGCTCTGGTGCCAGCACCCCTGCCCCTGCCTCCTTGAGCCAGCTGTGAAGACCTGAGGTTCAAGACCCCGCCCAACTTATGCTCTTCTGCCAGTCACCTCTCTGAGGCTCCATTGCCTCCTCTGGAAATACATACATTCCTTCCCTGCCAGCCTTGCTCGGAGCGGGTGGTGGTGAAAGATCTAAGAATCCCCCAGAGCCACTTGCCGTAAAATGTCAGACGTTATGGGGGGGAGGGGGGCAGCAGGTGGCATGGTGGTTAAGATGCTGGACTCATATGACCAGCTTCACAGTTTGAGTCCCAGACCTGGCAGCTTGAAACTCATGCCCGGCTTGTGTGCGTGAGAGCCAGAATCTGGAGAGGAAAATGAAGGAGAAAGGATTGCAGTGTGGCCATGCCCTTTGGGGGGAGAGGAGGGTGTGATTTTTCCACTTTTCTCTCTCACTGTCTCCATCTCTGTCTCGTGAGCACATGAGCCCTATGGCAGGGGGAAAAAAAGGAAAGAAAATAAAAGAAATCAGAACTTGGGAGGCGTGGGTTGAGACAGAGTGCCATGAGGGTAGACAGAAATAGCGTTGAGAACCAGCGTGGAGGGGACTCACGTTCAGGGTTGGGGAGGCCGCCAGTGCCAGAGGCTGAGCAGTTGGGACCTGGGGAGGGCATCAGGACACCCCAAGCTCCCCCGCCTCCAGGTTATCTCAGCCACTGCCTTCCTACGCTGGACGCTGCTCCAGGGTGGGGGAAAATGGGCCGTGGCCACCCCGTGGCTGAGCCGCTCCTCAGGGTAATGCACACCTGTCAACCCACGCTGGGTTCAACCAAGGGTTTCCAGCAGGTGGTCTGCCCCTGCGTACAGGCAACACGCTGGGGAGAATACAGGGACGTGGCACACAGGACCGGGTTTTAATCCCGGCACAGCCACGCAGCTCCAGAGCTCTGTGGCCACAGCCGGGTCTGAACGGCGACCTCTCTGAACGGCAGTTTCTCCTTGAGTTGTTTCATTTAATTAATTAATTTTAAGGTCATTAATTCCCACACTGGGCACACATTCAAACTAAGCAGGCAGCCGGCCGGGCCCTTGTGCAGTGTCCCCACGCAGCGTGGGTACCAAGAACAGAGCCCCAGCGGAGCCCCGGCCCCGTCCTGCTCAGGCAGCGCTGCTGCCCAAGTCCTCGCTGACCTCCGCTGGGACACCAGCCGCCGAGTCCCAGGGCGGACCCCACGCCCCACCCCGGGGGGCGCGGTTCTCCCTGGCGCGGGGCAGAAGCCCAGCCAGGTTTTTCTCCAGGCTGGGTCTCCGCAGCCCGGGCCTGATGAGGACCGGCATTTCTCACGACCCACTGCCACCTACTGTCCCCATCTGGGAACTGCAAGCTGAGCGCGGCAGGCTTCTGAGAAGCCGCGATCAGGAGGGAGGGAGCAGGTCCCCAGGCGGCGCTCGGTCCCTCTGCGTGGAGCCTCGGTTCCCAGTGCGTTCTGGGTGCCCCGGTGCAGTTGTGGGGGGACAACGGGAGCCCTGCTGCTCTGCTCGCTCTGTTCCTGGAGTGACTGGGCCCCTCGGGAGCCAGGACTGCTAGGGCTGACCCTTGCGCAGCATCTGATTCTAGCCCCATTAGAGATCGGGAAATCCTGCCTCTGGATTTGGACAGCTGTTTGTGGATACTCAAACCGGACCTGACATAGGACTTCCAGAGAGTACTTCTCCGTTTCCAGTTTCCGAATAGATAGAACTTCACCTGTCCTGAAGTCCGACTTCAGTCCGAGTCAGGCAGCCTTCCACCTTCTCTGTGTACCCAATAGACAGCTTTACTACAGGGCGTCATCCCAAGTCCCAAGTCCCAAGTCCTGGCTTCTCTGCTCTCCACCTGGCTTAACCCTTGGCGCCTAGTTTTTCTCATCTTTAAAGCAGCAATGCTAGTAACTTCCGTGTAGGATTGTTGCAAGGATTAAGTGACTGAATATGTAACGGACATAGAACAGGGCCTGGTACGTAATAAGTGCATCCTAAGTGCAGAGTGCATTAGAGATGATCTGTGTCAGCATTATCCATGTGCCTGTCACAAGGCTTCCATTTAATTGTGAGCTTCATATGTGCAGAAATCGTTTCTGATTTAGCTATGAAGCCTCAGCTACTTGCACAGAGAAGACAGTAGTATCACTTGTCCCTTATCTACGTGTTCACTTGGTCATTCATTTAGTCGACACATGTGTATTCTGCCGGGTGCCGAACACTGTGCTCTGAGATTACAAGAATGTAAGTGAAGACAGAATCTTCCCTGGGGAGCTACTATTGTTTGTAGAAGGCAGAGCAAATAAGTTAATAAAATGGGTCTAGTTTGCAGTAAGTGCTAGGGAGAGAGCAGCTAGGGTCTCTGTTAGAGATAATGGAGGAGAAAGATGGAGAAGAACTTCTGTGGGTGGGTGGTCAGGGGAGGCCTCTCTTCCAAAGACACCCCAAAGAGATGGTAAATTGAAACTTGAAGGGTGAAACCGAGGAAGCTGGTGGACTCCTGGGGTATGGAGAGAAGGTTGACGGCAAAGTGGCAGGAGGAAACGTTTTAAGGTGATAGAAATGGTCTATCCCTGGGCCGCAGCAGTGGTAGTGTGAGTCTCTATATGGTTATCAAAAGTCAACAAATTGTACTCTTACACTGAGAAAATGTTATTGCACACACAAATTATACTCAACAACATTGGCATGGAGGTTACGGCACTGGATCCCACATGGTCAGCTGCATGGTTTACGTCTCGAACCTGGCAGCTTAAAAATCATGCCAGGTGCTTGTGTGTGCATGCTCAAAATCCTGAGAGGAGACTGGAGGAGAGGAGATCACAGTGGCCATGCCCCCAGGGATGTGACATCTTACTTTCCCTTTCTCTCTGTCTCTCTCTGGTGAGCACATGAGCCCTATTACAAAAATAAAGTATCATAAAATTTTAAAAAGGGTAACCGAGTGAAAAACTCAAGGAAGAGTGTTCCAGACATAGGGAAGAGCTGATATATAGCTCCCGGACTTGGGAAGCTCCTGTCGTGCCCTGGGCAGGCCTATGTGTATAAAGTCCAGTAAGGAAGAGGGAAGGAGTCAGAAAGGAGGCAGAGTCACAGGCCCTCATGGGGTTAGGATTTTTTTTTTTTTTTTTGGTAGAGATTTTTGCCTTAGGATGCATGCACTTGCTGGGGAGAAAGACAGAGACAGAGACAGAGACAGTGAGGAATCACCCCCTTTCTCCTCCCAAGATCTTGGGCACACATGCACACATATCCGGTATGAGTTTCAAGCCACTGGGCCCAGGACTTGAACCACCATAGGCCATGTGAGAGTCCAACATGTAACCACTATGCCATCTGCTGGTCCCTTGGTGCTAGGATTTTATTCTCACTGTGATGAACAGAAAGAGGTTTTGAGAAAGAGCTTGGGCCAGCCTGCAATGTGGTGGTTAAGATGGCTGGATCTCATGTGGTCCACCACGTGGTTTGAGTCTCAGGCCTAAGGGCCTGTGAAACACGCCAGGCACACGTGCATGGGTGCCCAAAATTCCTAAAGGAGGAAGAAATGAGGGAGAAGGAATTTCAGCAGTGGTATGACCATTCCCCATGGTGGGGTGCTGCTTTTTTCACACACCCCCAAGCCAGCATTCTTGCCCTCTGGCAAAAAAAAAAAAAAAAAAAAAAAAATCTTAGTGCTGATTTCACTATGAAGGTAGCTTGACACCTGGAGATACATGCACATATTTTTATTGGGCATTAAAAGATTGTTTATTGAATCAAGATAATGGAACCTATATGGAGCGGAAACCTATGACATTTTAAATAGCAGTAGGTGAATGGTGGCTGAAGGACGAATGGGAAAAGTACGTCACTGAGTCCTCTAGTAAGCTCCCACCTGCCCAATACAGGTGCTCCTTATGATAGGGTTATGTTCTGATAAACCCACTGTAAGTTGAAAATCAAAAGTGCATTTAATACACCTAATCTAATGAACATCACAGCTTACCCCAGACATACTTAAGCCCAGGAAATGTACAGTTGTACCAAATTATCTAACACAAAACCTATTTTATGATAAAGCATTGAACAGCTCATATAATTTATTGATTATTCTACTGAAAATGAAAAACAGAATGTTGCATAGGCTCTCAAAGTATTGTTTCTACTAAGTGCAATTCACTTTCATGCCATTGTAAAGACAAAAAGACATTAAGTCAAATCACTCTAAGGTGGAGACCGCTATACTCTCTTTCCTTCTTATATTCTTTTTCTTTGTCGCATAGCACATGACACGGTGTATAACCACACATTTAAAATTGTTGTGTATTTGTTCAGTGCCTGGCTTTTTGCAGACCAAAAGCTCTGTGGGAAGTAGGACAATGTTTGCTCCCTAAGCCACAGTAACCCAGTATTCAGCTCTGCGATTGGCACATAGGAGGCCCTCAGTAATATTTACTGAATGAAAGAATAGATGAATGAGTGAATGAATGACCACAAATGGATCATCTATTTATCCAAAGACAATTAATTATCTCCTGTATCCTTTTGGATTCTTTCAAAATAATCCAGCTTACTCTTACCCACACCCATACTCAAACGGGCTTATCTCCTAGTCTTCTTGGGTTTCGTCTATCATTGTTTTATCCATTTTCTGTTATTAATAACAAAATGCCACAGACTGGGCAATTTAGAGGTTTATTCAGCTCATGGTTTAGGAAGTCCAAGGTCAAGGGGTCACATCTGGTAAGAGCCTTCTTGCTGAGGCATGGGGGCTCATTACAGAGTCATGAACTGACACAGGGCATCACATGGCAAGGGCAAAGGGATAAGTGAGTTTGGTCTTTCTTACTCTTCTTATAAAGCCCCAACATGATAACCTTATCTAATCCAATCACCTGCCAAAGACCTCACCTCTTAATATAATAGTTGGATTAAATTTCCACCCTCTTAATACCATCACAATAGCAAACAAATTCCAACACATGAATTTGTGGGGGAGTGGTGAGGGGGGAGTGGGGGGAGGATACATATTTGAAGTACAGCAATTCTCATCCCAAGGTCAAGTGCTTCACAGAGTTTCTTTCTTTTTTTAAATGAACATCTACACAAACTCAAGCAGAGCGGGACTGATGGTTGTGTTTCTCATTGGTTTTGCCCTTTGAGTCATAAACTACTTTTGCTTCAATTTAATCCTCTAAAATAAATAGGATAGAATTGACTGTCGTTCTCATTTTCCAGATGAGGAGCCAGACAGTTGAAGAGCATAACTGATGCATTGGATGTCACAGCTAGGGAATGGCAAGAACACAACTAAATCCCAGCTCTCAGGGCTCTAAACCATATGATCCTTCCCTTTCTCTAGGCGGTCCTCCTTGGTGGTCCTTTGTACAGCATAATTCTCCCTTCACGCCTTGCGCACTGATGTTTCATGACAATCCATGTGAAGAGGGTGCTCCAGAAAAATACTAAGGAGAAAATATGATAAAAGTCTTTCAAGAGCACTATTTTCTCTACTATGGGCACCTATTGCATTTCCACGGGCCACCAGGGCAAATGAGGCTGTTACAACACCGACACCTGATTAGGTCCAAGCTAAAGTCTCTAGAGCCAGATTTGGTAAGTCTGGATACCAGCCCTGCCACCCGCAGCTCTCTGACCTTGGGCAATTTACTTAAGGGCTCTGTCACAGGTCCTGCCTCTGCAAATTGGGGATAATGATAGTGACCACCTTATAGGGTTTCTGTGCAGACCGTCGGAATTAATATATGTAGAACGCTTAGAAAGAGCCTGTCCGATAGAAAGTGTCAGTGAATGTTCCTTTTTTCTATTCTTCCTTCCTTCATTCTTTCTTCCATTCCTTTCTCTCTCCATTTCTTTTTTAGTCTTTTCTTGTTCTTACCATTTTATGTTCTTTTCTTTCTTTTCTTCCCCCTCTTGTTTTTCTCATGACTTCTTTTAAAATCCCCATCTCTTCTCTGAATGTAACTTACTTCACTTACTGCATCAATAAATGTTTGCTAACCTACAGATAAATAAATAAAGGAGATGAGAAGGAGAGAGCTGATGTTTGGGATCAAATACAAAAAAGTGAGAGTAGAACAACAGAAGGTAAGCTACTGTGCTTTAATGTTTTTTAATCTTAATGTATGAACTTTGTCATAAGAGCTAAGCAATCTGACATAAGGCCCACTTCTGTTCTCATGCTGTGTTCCCTTGGGATAGTCAAGCAGCCTCTCTGGGTCTCCATGTCTATATCTGTAAGAGAACATCATTGAATTCGAGCTCTGTGAGTCAGTAAGTCCATTGATATGACGTGAGATGTTGACTCAATCATTTGAATGAGGAGGTGAAGAAGCGGGGAGAAACCAAAGACACATTGACTGATGGAACCTGGTTGACCTGGGGCACCGATGGGAGGCTTTGCAGGTGAGCAGTTGCTCTCACCTCACCCTGGTGCTGAGTTCTAGTGCCTGCTCTGCCTTTTATTAGCAATGGACTCTCAGCAAGATCCCTAACCTCTCCAAGCATCCCTTTCCTCATCTGTGTGACAGGATTAAATGAGATGATGTGCATAGGATGTTTAGCACAGTGATTAAGGCACTCATTAAATTAGTATTGGTGGGTATTATTAAAGGATGCACATGGTCACAAAATCTACTCTCAGGGCACATGATGAGTTCCCGGCAGCTGGTATTTTGGACATTTGTTCCATTAAGCATTCATTGAAAACCACTATGTGGAACCAGCCGGTGGCATGGTGGTTAAGGCACTGGACACTCCCATGTGGCTGACCATGGTTTGAGTCCCGGACCTGGTGGCTTGTTTTCTCACTTCCCCGCTCTCTCTCTGTGTATCTCTCCCTGTCAAATTAAAAAATAAAATAAAATAAAAATGAATGAATAAATACAATTAAATAAATAATTCTTAAAAAACAAAACAAAACAAAACAAAAAACACTCTGTGTTAGAACATGAACCAGATGATAGCATGGAGAAGTGGATGAACCCTGAGTTCCACTGCAAGGTTCACAGGGTCATGTGCACTTTTTCAGGCCCTGATATATTCTGTCACTGTGCTGTGTTACCCCCTTTAATCCTCCTAACAACTCTGCAGGTAGGTTTGGTTGAGGCAACATGAGTAAGTTCAACGGGAAGCTGCATGGCTGGGCCTGCAGGGCTAGGGAGGTGCTGGGGAGTTCATAGGACTCGGCCTGGCCATACCTGGCTCCTTCCTCTCCATAGGCTGCACTCACTTAGCAAACCTGACTGTGGTCAGGACCTACTGTGAGCAGTGTGAGGACTCTCACCAGCCCTCCAGGGTGGGAAATCAATGAGCACCTCCCTC
The DNA here is from genome assembly GCA_026018925.1 of Tupaia tana. Lineage (NCBI taxonomy): Eukaryota > Metazoa > Chordata > Mammalia > Scandentia > Tupaiidae > Tupaia > Tupaia tana. The sequence continues at coordinate 16,220,357 of JAKSZU010000012.1, forward strand.
CTGAACTCCCCCTGCCTCTCCTCTTTGACTTCTATTTTTTTTTTAAGAATCATTTAATTTAATTTTATTTATTATGTTCAGAGAGAGACACAGAGAGAGAGAAAGTGAGAAAGCAAGCTGCCAGGTCCGGGACTCTAACTACGGTCAGCCACGTGAGAGTCCAGCTCCACCCTGCCACCTGCTGGCCCGTCTTTGACTTCTTTTAGGAAAGGCTGGGGCATAAATAATCTGTACCTGAGCATAAATGAGTATGGTGACTGATTTCCCTTTCCCAGGCGATGTTTTGCTTTTGCAGCTTGATTTTCCATGTGTTTTGGACACAAGTTCCAAGCCTCCAAATTTCAACCTAATTAGAATTCAAAGGCCCTAGCTGGCTTGCACGCTCTTCTGTGGCCCACCTGCCTCTCTCCCTCTAACACTTCCCCACAGTTAACTTCTCAAGTGCTGGCCCCAAGGCCCTGAATGACATATCCATCCTCATGCTTTCCCTTGTCCATCATTCTACTGATGCTGTCCCCTCCACTGAAATATACTTCACTGTACAAACACCACCTCGCTTTAGGGCTCAGCTTCAGAGATCACCTCTTCCAAGAAGGCTTCCATGATTTGATGGCTAGAAATACTTCTCTCAGAAAAACCGTTGGAGCAGTGCTTTACAACTTCATTGGGAATACTACTTTTTCCGTGTAAATCAGCCTAGAGATTTTGTTAAAATGAAGACTCAGATTGAGTAGGTCTGGGATGGGGCCTGAGATTCCTGCATTTCTAACATGGTCGCTCATAAGGCTGATGCTTCCGGTCTGTGAATTACACATAGAGTAGCAAGGGATCCCCAAATTTGGCTGTGTATCAGAATCACCGAACCAACTTATTAAAAGGTTTGGTTCTAAGTGAGGCCAGAGGTTGAGCTAGGTTTTATAGGACCTACATTCATCCAATATGAAAAGTTCTTTTTAAAAACATAAAATAATCAGGGCAGACCTGTGGTCCAGTGGTTAAGGGCACTGGATCCCACATGATCCACCACAGTTCAAATCTTGGCTCTGGCTACTTGAAGAACACGCAGGGCATGTGTGCGTTGTGCCCAGAATTCCAACAGGATGAAAAATGGAGGGGAAGAGATTCCAGTGTGACCACGCCCCAGTGAGAGGTGAGAGGTGCTTTCTCCTTTTCCTCTCTCTCTGGCTCTCTCTCTCTGACAAGAGCATGTGCCCTCTAGCATTATAATTATATATATATAAAATTTCCTTCTTTCTTTATTTATACTATTTATAAACATATATATTTATGAGTAAGAAATTGCTGGAGCTCTTTCCAGGGCCCTGGCAGTGACTGTGCACGTGAAGAGTCTTGAAGCATAAACTTTATAGGTTTTAAGGTAAATCCATCTTTGCCTGGAGCCTGCACACCAGCAGAATCTCAGGAGGCTGGGAGAGTGTGTGCGTTCTGTTTCATTTTCAGATTTCTCCCGGTGGTTCTTAGTAACCAAACCCTGGCCCCACCCCAGCTTTTGAAACTGCTGTCCTGAAGCCCTGGGTCTCCTCTTCCCTGCCTGCTCACCTCCCTCTTTCCTTTCCTCCCCAAAGGCACCTATGCCAGGTGCTGAGCTGGGTCCCGTAGGCAGAGAGGTCAGTACATGTAGGCCTTGCCCTTGAGGAGCTCATGGGCTGCTTAAAACTGGGCCCAGTTCTGCAAAATGAACAGGACATCCACCATCTTCAGTGAGGATGCAAGTGAGGACCAAAACAACTGGGACCAGAGGATGGGCGAGGAGTCTCTCAAAGGGACTTAGGTTGAGCACAGTCTTGCTGGTTACAAGAGCTTTTCCTTTTTATTTATTTTGAGAGGTTTTTGCTGTAGGGCACGTGCGCTCGCCAGAAAGACAAAGAGAGACAGAGAGACAGAAAGTGAGAAATCACCCCCTGGGGGGATGGCCATTCTGCAATCCCTTCTCCTCCATTCTCCTCTAGGGATCTTGGGCATGCATGCACACGCGCCTGGTGTGAGTTTAAACCACCCGGTCTGGGACTTGAACCATAGTTGACTACATGGGAGTCCAGTGACGTAGCCCTTACACCAACTGCTGGTCCCCAAGAGCTTTTCCAAGTGGAGGTAGCAACCTGTGCGAAGGCACGGGGGCCTGAAAGAACACATTCTCTTCAAGAACTAACTGAGCCAGTCCAGATGTGGCTAAGGAGGAGGATGCAGGGGTCGCACTCCGAGAGGTGGCCGTGGGGCAGTGGCGAGGGACTCAGGAGTTGGGGCTTATTTATAATGGAACGGAGGGCAGAGGAAGGTTTTCTATAGGACACGAGCATGGCCGGGTTCTTTTTTTTTTGGCAGGCATGTGCATTACTTTCAACCTCCAACTATAATTAGCTCTTTCCATGACTTATTTCATTATTAGATCTGGAGATCCTCATTTTTTTTAGAAAAAAAGATTTTTAATTCTTTAACTACCATTTCTTTTAAAGTAATCACTATACGTCAGGGAGTGTGCCAGGCATTTTAATCTCCTTCCATCCTCCTACCGTCTCTGGGAAGCATAGAAAATGATCTCTGATCTCTGTTTCACAGACATTCAAACTGAGGACCTGGAGTTATAAGGGGCTTGCCCCAGGTTACAGAGATAAATCATTAGAAAGCCCTTAAGACCCAGGGCCTAGCACCATGCCAGGCACACACAGTGACTAAAAGTACCTGGTGAATTAATAGATGAATGCTGAGATGAAAGACCTTCACTTGCTGAAGCCACTTTGGAAAGCATATGTCAAGGAAGGTGAGGGGCGTGGGCCTTTCTGTTTCCCCGGAAATTTCAGGTCCTTTGCTACTAGGGAGGAAATTCGTCTCTGGTGTCCAAGCATGTACTCCTCCGCCATTTTCTTCCGGTAGCTAGGCCTCTGTCTCAGGCTTTCTGCTCAGTTAGAGGAAAGGTACCCTCGTGGCACAGACCACCGAATGCCACGAAGATGATTGTTTCACTGATTCCACTTTATTCCCTTATGGATGGAGGGGGATTTGAACTGGGTCTTGAAGCCCCTCCATTCAATTTAATCCAATACATTTATTCTAATGAAGACAGAATAACTTGATTTAAAAATATTTAGTGAGGTAAATGTCAGAGTGAGAAACCTTGGGATGCTACAGACCTCCGGAGACACGGGATTTGAACTTGATGTAGACGCTTGACTTCTGTTCTCTCCCCAGAATGCATTTCAACCCACAGCTCTTTCTTCACTGTTCAAACCTGTAGCTAGTTCCTCCAACGAGGTCAGCCTCAATGTCAGCTCTCATCGCCAATAATGACGATGGCCGGGGCATTTCACACAGCAGGTATCCGTTCTTTCTGGACTTCAGGGATCCTCACAATAGTTAATGGAGAAAAGCAGGATGTAATTGTATGAGTTGTCCCCTACAGAAGTTCAGAGAGGTTCAGAAACCTGCCTGTGCCACACAGCAAAGATGTCATGGCTCTGGGACCAGGACTGAGAACAGCAAGCAATGTCTGACGTTTGCTAGGGGACAATTCCAACACGACATTATTGCAATCACCATTCCAGCAGCTAATGACCATGTCACCAGGGTTCTCTTATCGGCTCACTCTGGCTAGTTTTTTCTCCCCAAGTAAGCCATAAAGAACTTAAAGGAAGGAAGCTTGTTCTATTATTTCACTTCTTACATATCAATGACTTAGTATGCCAAATGTGGCGGCAAGTCTTCTTATGGGAGGCATTGTGAGTACAATTTTGAATAAAATAAACACACTTCCTTCACACCGAGGGAGTCTTTTTTTTTTTTTGGAGAGGTTTTTGCTATAGGGCGCGTGTGCTCGCCAGACAGACAGAGAGAGACAGAGAGATAGAAAGCGAGAAATCACCCCCCAGGGGGGATGGCCACCCCGCAATCCCTTCTCCTCCATTCTCCTCTCAGGATCTTGGGCACGCACACACACGCGCCCGGTGTGAGTTTAAGCCACCGGGTCCGGGACTCGAACCACGGTCAACTACGTGGGAGTCCAGCGACATAGCCATTACGCTAACTGCTGGTCCCAAGGGAGTCTTATAAAATAAAAATATTTTAAGACTTTCTGAATTTTTACTGCATCTTAATTTTTCTGTTGTCCATTTTTCAGGTGGGTACATTGAGACAAAGACAATAATGAGGAACTTCCCCAGCATGGTAAATTCCCATGGGTTTTCCCAAAGGGGCTGGTCCAGGACTGAACCAACAGAGTATGACAGAGCAGATTAAGAACATGGTTCTTAGGTCAGCAGGTGGCGTGGTGGTTAAGGCACTGGACACTCCCACATGGCTGACCACAGTTTGAATCTCAGACCTGGTGGCTTGCTTTCTCATTTTCCTTCTCTTTGTGTGTCTGTCTTTCTCTGGTCAAATGAAAATGACTGAATGAATAAATAAAATTAAATAAATAATTAAAACAAACAAACAAACATGGTTCTTGGGCCAGTGCTGCAAGACAACAGTTAAGTGCAGTAAATTGGAAGCTGGATCGCATATGGCTGACTGCGACTTTCCTGGCCCCAGCAGCTGGGCGCGGATGTGTGCATGCCTAGGGTCTCTACGGGATGGAGAAACTGAGGAAAAAGGAATGTGATATGACCATATCCCACTGAGGAATGCTTTCTCTACCTGTCTCTCTGTCTCTCTCTGGCAAGTGCTTGCACCCTCTGACAAGGCAGGGAGAAAAAAAGGAAGAAAAGAAAAAAAAGCACATGGCTCTTGAAGCAAGACAGATTCAGATCTCAGCCTGGTCAGCTGTCTGTGTAATCTTAGTCAGGCTCTTCACCTTTGAACCTCAGTTTCTGCAAAGTAGGGACAGTCACAGCTAGCTTTAGAATTTGTCACATGGATCAACTGATAAAACAAGTGAAAGGTTTGTAGGTAAAGGCCTGACCCAGCACAGATGACAGCTAATGGTCTCATCTTCTCCCTACGTTCCTGAGTGAGAGACGTCTGTTGTCCCCACTCTCGCTCTCCACATTGCCAGGAACGGAGAGCAGTAACCCAAGCAGTGACAAGGTCCATTTCTGTGACCAGCAAATGCCAACGGCCCTCTGATTGGAAACAACAACAAGCAAGTGTCAGGACTCGAAAGCCGCCAACAGGCTTCCGAACCCTGCCAAGCCCTCATGCCCACTCGAGCAACCCAGGGGAGGGGTGACTGTGGCGTAAACACACGTTTGCTTTCATGTGGCTTAGCTGACTGTGTGTTTTGTTAAACAAATTTAGGTTTGGAAAAGATTATTTTTGGTACACTGCTGCATAATTAGATGAATTTTCATGAGTTTATTCTTGAAATAAACTTTGAAATTGTCCGTGTTTTACTGTTTTTTAATCATCTGCAGATACTGTTTTTTGAGACTTAGCATGAAAAAAACCGTGTTACATATCAGTTTAATTTAGATTCAAATAAAATAATTTTTTGAATTTGCAGCAACAACAAGTCTGCGAAAGTGGTTGTAACTGGTGCTGAGTTGTTTGAGGATCAAGATAATTACAGTATAAAGGATAAGAGAGAATATAATATCCTGGCATCCAGTGCCTATTCAGCTAATCCCCAGCCCTTGACAGATGTTCAAACACAGTATTTTTAAAAGCTGACTTTTAAAAAAACAGGGCGATTCACTTATTAGATATAAACAACATGATAAGAAATTCAAAGTCTGACATCCATACGAACCGGCCGTGCTGAGAGGCACGAGAGACAGGCGAAAAGTCAAATGCGCTGCCTGCGATGCTGTGACGGGAGCCTGAGGCAGGGCTGAGCCGGCAGAAATGCTGAGCTCTTCTCTGCCAGGAGCACAGCTTCTATCTGTACCAGCCCCGGAGAAGCAGGGCCCAAAGGCAGTGTGGGTGATGCCGTCGTTGCTGGCAGCTGTCTGAAGAGTCTGGCTGGCTTTGAACGATAGACTCAGTGCCTGTGCCTGAAGGTCTGGGTCCAGAAAGAGCCTACTTTCCTCATCAGTACCAAACTTCCCCATCAGTACAGCCTTCCCTGTCAGTACCAGCCTTCCACATCAGTACAGCCTTCCCCGTCAGTACAGCCTTCCCCGTCAGTACAGCCTTCCCCATCAGTACAGCCTTCCCCACCAGTACAGCCTTCCCCATCAGTACCAGCCTTCCCCATCAGTACAGCCTTCCCCACCAGTACAGCCTTCCTCATCAGTACCAGCCTTCCTCATCAGTACAGCCTTCCCCACCAGTACAGCCTTCCCCATCAGTACAGCCTTCCCCATCAGTACAGCCTTCCCCCTCAGTACCAGCCTTCCCCGTCAGTACAGCCTTCCCCATCAGTACAGCCTTCCCCATCAGTACAGCCTTCCCCATCAGTACAGCCTTCCCCACCAGTACAGCCTTCCCCATCAGTACAGCCTTCCCCATCAGTACAGCCTTCCCCATCAGTACCAGCCTTCCCCGTCAGTACAGCCTTCCCCATCAGTACAGCCTTCCCCATCTGTACAGCCTTCCCCATCACTATAGCCTTCCCCATCAGTACAGCCTTCCCCATCAGTACAGCCTTCCCCATCAGTACAGCCTTCCCCGTCAGTACAGCCTTCCTCATCAGTACAGCCTTCCCCATCAGTACAGCCTTCCCCATCAGTACCAGCCTTCCCCATCAGTACAGCCTTCCCCATCAGTACAGACTTCCCCATCAGTACAGCCTTCCCCATCAGTACAGCCTTCCCCATCAGTACAGCCTTCCCCATCTGTACAGCCTTCCCCGTCAGTACAGCCTTCCTCATCAGTACAGCCTTCCCCATCAGTACACCCTTCCCCATCAGTACAGCCTTCCCCATCAGTACAGCCTTCCCCATCAGTACCAGCCTTCCCCATCAGTACCAGCCTTCCCACATCAGTACAAGCCTTCCCCATCAGTACACCCTTCCCCATCAGTACAGCCTTCCCACGTCAGTACAGCCTTTCCCATCAGTACCAGCCTTCCCAGTACATCAGTACCAGCCTTCCACATCAGTACAGCCTTCCCCATCAGTACACCCTTCCCCATCAGTACAGCCTTCCCCGTCAGTACAGCCTTCCACATGTCGGTACCAGCCTTCCCATCATCGGTACAGCCTTCCCCATCAGTACCAGCCTTCCACATCAGTACAGCCTTCCCAGTACAGCCTTTCAGTACAGCCTTCCCATCATCAGCCTTACCAGCCTTTGCATCAGTACCAGCCTTTGCATCAGTACCAGCCTTCCCCATCAGTCAGTCCACATCAGTACCAGCACATTACAGCCCCTCATCAGTACCAGCCTTTTTGCATCAGTACCAGCCTTTTCATTCCCCTGTCAGTACCAGCCGTGAGTGCGCAGCCCTGACTGCAAGCACACTGAAAGGTAGACCATAGCCCTTCCATGGTGGAGCAGGTGATAAAGGTTGATTCTAGGGCCATATAGGTTTGGTGTTTGAATCCCAGGTCAATCTGAATTGTGGCATGCCTGTGATTCTGGCTTGCTGGAGGGCTGGGAATAGGACCACGGTTATAGCAAGATCCTGTCTAAGATTTTTCTCTAAATAAATAAATAAATACGTAGACCATTTTTCTATCTGCCTTGGTTCTGATATTTCAATGAGGCATTTTCCTCTTTTTACCTCTTTTTAGCACTGTCTTAAAAATGTCCTTGTCAGGGCGCAGACAGCAGAGCAGGGGTAAAGTAGGCTGCTGTGTGAGGCAACCGCACATAGAAAGGTTCACAGTTAGAACCCAGTGACCTCCCGAATATACAGGGCATGTCCTTGCCCATGATCCGGGTACGGCTGAATGCGGGTGGGTCATGGCCTCAGGCCCCTGTTGGGAGTACTTCTCTCTCTTACTTATGGAAGAAATGAATAACTTTTTAAAATTGCCTTGTCAGCATATTGTTTTAAAATAATTGCTGAAAAGGATTTTCTTCAAGAGATTATTCTACCCTCTTTTTCCCCAGCAGCCCCCACCCCCATCCACAGGGCCCATCCTTCCACCAGGATCTGCGTCCATGCAAGAGGGAGGGTCTGAAGACAACCGCAAAGAGCCTCTCTTGTCCCCTACTGTGGGCAGCCAGGGTTTCCCAGTGGGCCCACACTAGAGCAGACAGTCTAGTGAGGGAGAATACGGGGAGCTCCTAGCTATGACACACACTTCCAGAATTGGCCAGCCAAGCATTACTTGAAGCTTCTGAGGACCAGATATTGGCCACTTGTGAGAGATGACCTGAGTGGGGGTTGTTTCTGGTCTTGCCCAAAAGGACCATTGAGGGGGCCATGGGAGCACACAGCAGGGAAAGAGGGTAAACTCCTGCATCTCAGGCTTATCCTGGAGCAGGGTCTGCACTCTGCCTCAGTCGTGTGTGCTCTGGGCAGATTCCAGAAAGGCACAGTGCTCTGGGGAGCACCTATTTCAAGGAACTTCTCAGACCTGGCTTATGCTGGGGGAGGAAGTGAGCCTGGGTGACGAACTGCCCAGGGCTGCTCCCCTGCTCCTTCAGCTACCCAGAGTGCCCTCTGTTCAAGATGTCCTTGTTCTCCACAGGACTTCCAGAACAATCAAAGGAGTCAAGGATTCTGGGTTCTGGTCATTACATTCCAACCCCTTTCACATGATTCTGTCTGACTAGCATCTTGGATTCTCTGAGCTCAGGCTCAATTTCAAAGCTTTGTATCATTTTCCCAAACATAACATGGAGGTATGGTGGTTATGGACTCCTACACAACTGACTACAGCTGGAGTCCTAGACCCGGTGGCTTGAAAATCACCCTAGGTACATGTGTGCATGTGTGACCAAAATCCCAGAAAGAGAATGGAGGAGAAGGAATTGTGACATGGCCATCCACCCTGGGGGTGATTTCTCTTTCCCACTCATTGTCTCTCCCTGTCTCTATCCAGAGAGAGCACGTGTCCTATAGCAAAAACCTAAAAATAAATAATAATAATTAATAATAATATTTTCCTGCCTCCATGGAGTGTTCTCTAGGTACCAGATACCACTCTCGGAGTTTTGCATGTACGATCTAATGTAATTCTGGCCCAAACTTTTAAGTGTGGGGGTCAAGGTGCATGCATACTCTAGGAATAATGAATGTCTAGTCTTCTCCACAATTGACAAACATTTCATTAAGGATGACGATCAAATGATGGGCTGTCTGAATAAGTGAATGAATGATGGAAGGAAGGAAGGAAAGAAAGGCTGGTCACCAGGAATGTAGCACAAGAACATTGTCACTCAAGGAGAAACTTGCAGAGTGTGTGCATATTGGGAGTTATCCTTTCTTGCAATCCCATGACAACCACCATGAAATCATGCCCACACTAGCCTTCCCTGTAGCCAAAGAATGATAGGCATGTAGCCCTGTCACTTCCATAGTTCACCAACATTCAGTGAACCCCCAGAAGCAGAGCCACCTAGCTGATTGGCAGTTGACTGTAGGTACATTAGTGAACCAACTTGAGACCAGCAGAAGAACTTCCCAGCCAAGCCCTGACCAAACTGGCAACTCTCAGTCATTAGTTAAATAAATGGTTATTGTTAAATAAATGGTTATTGTTCTAAGCCACTAAAGGTTTTCTCCAAATAAAAGTTCATGGACCATTCCTCTAGCTAATCTATAGGTTCAGAACAGCTTTGGAGCTAAGCATGTCACTAGCTATAAAGTTTAAAGCCCATGAGAGTAAGAATTATTTTACTTGCCCTTTTATTTTTCAATGACCAAGAATTTACAAGCACAAATGGATATACATGTACCTTTTGAGGTCCTGAGTTCAACGTCACAGAGCTAGCCAGGCATCAGAGAAACCAGAATTTAAATCTAGGTAGGCCTGGATCCACGTTTTTGTTTTTTTTTTTTCCTTTAAATTTTGCCAGAGGTTGAATGTGTTTTCCAGAAATAGACACAGGGACACAGAGATACAAGGAGAGAGAAAACACCCCCTATAAGGCATAGTCACATTCCAGTCCCTTTTCCTGTATTTCTCTATTCTGTTGAGATTTCGATTACCCACATATTTGCTTCTGCTTGTTTCTCAAGCCAGCAGTGCCAGGATTCATACCTTATGGTCACCCTCATGGTGTCTGGTTCTCTTAACCACCAGGTCAAGGAGCTGGCCCCATATTTTAAGCCTTCATATTTTAAAGGAAACTTACCAGAGCTTTCTCCAATGCAGGGTCTCCCTTAGGGTCTCTATCTATAGACCCCAAGTGTTGGGCTCCTGACTTTCTATGAAGCTAGTTGTGCTACCAGCATCTAAGAATGGGAGACACTCTGACAGGATGTCACAGAAGGAAGGGGAGGAGGAAAGCCATGCCAGACCCCACACTAATAACTATAATCACCAATTCTGACCTCTAACCTCCAACTCAGGGTTAGGCATTCTTTGGGTCTTTTACCTATATCCTCTGAATGAACCCTCACCACGAATAACTATAATTATTATTACCAGCTCCATTTTGCAAATATTTAACAAAGAAGACCGAGTCAGTGAAGAGCAGAGATTTAAACTCAGACCAAGTGGTATCAGAGCCAAGGATGTTCACCACTGCGCTGTGTCGCCTCTTGGTACAGTCCAGGGACTAGCACATGTACTCAGGGAGGCTTCTAAAACCCAGATAGCCTGAAAATGGGCAAGATTATTTGCAGATACAGAGCCAATACTTTCTGCTCTGTACCTGGATTATTTAGAGTCAGGGAGGTTTCATTGGTTTTCTAAACTCGTTATTTTAAAAATCATCTCTATCTTTTATAGATGGTTTCCAAAGCTGAAGAGAGGACACTGAGACCAGGCCTAGGTTCTAGAGTCCCACAGAAGAACAGAAGCCTGTCTCAAGGTGTCTTTCCTTGTGGTAGGCCCCATGCTAGGTCACCTCCAGATGGTGTGTCCTATCACTGCCCTGAGGTGTCTCTATGATGATCCCCATTTCACAGATCCAATGAACAGCAAGCCCTGATTGATAGGACTCTGGATAAACCATAGTTTTCTTCAATTGGTCCTTTTCTGGGACTGCAGAATAATTTGCTCTCTTTAGCTCAGTAAATATCTCTCCTCCAATTTTGTTTGCTTCAGTCATTTGCTTAGCAAACTCTTTTCCACAGAGGTAAAATCCTGTTAAGAGGAAACTCCAGGGATATTCACACTGTTTTCTTGACAGAAATTCTGATAACATAAATAAGTGATGGCAACTCTCATTCCTCAGTCATGAGATCCTGGAATGCAAACCAGGAAGAGGTCTCGGACACGGAGTTGGGTGAGTGGGCCTCTAACATCTGTGATTTACCATATGGATTCTCTAACCCCACCCGCAGAGTGTCTTCATTTTCTTGTTGCCCTTCAAGTTCTGTTGGTTTTGTTCAGATGTTTTTAATGAGTTTGTCCTGCGGCAGCCAGGGAATGGCTAACAAGTCTTCTGGGCCCTTAAAAACCCATTAGAATGTTATTTCTTACAAAGTGAAAAACTAACCTCATGCCAGATGCAAATAGGGCTCAAGCCATCAGAAATAAAGTTTGATTCTGAAGGAAAATTCCACTGAGACATGAAAGTTCTTCAGCTTGCGCACACAGCCTTTGAAGTCTAGTCCAACTCGGCAGTCTAATATGATTACCGAGAGCACGAGTGTTGCAGAAGTTGGACTGTGTTCAAATCCCCTCTGTTACATACTAGCTCAGTGATCTAAGGCAAGTTGCTTAACCTCTCTGTGTTTCCATTATCTCGGCTGAAAAACCTGGGAATAAAAGTAGATCTACCTCATAAAATGATTGAATAGTGAAATAGGAAATTGTAGGTATAGCAGTTCCACTATAGTATATGTTCTGCTGTAATAATAACAACAGAAAGTAAGTTGAATTAGCAGGGGCTTATTTCTCTCTCTTTCAAAAGAAATTCAAAAATTTGCAGGCAGCTGCATAGTTGTCAGGGGCCAAGACTTCCTCTAATTTTCTGCTTTATCGTCTTTATCACCGGTATTCATTTTGAGGTTACCTCATGGTTCAAAACAGCTGCCAGGCACCAACTCTCACTCCATAACTCAAATGGGAAACAGAAGGAAAGGTAGAGGTCAATATTTTTCAGAAGATATCCTCATAGTTACAACCAGTTTTTTCTGAGATTTTTGGCCATCCTTAACTACAAATAATACTGGGAAATGTTGGATGGTTGGGCACATTGCTACTCAGAATGAAAACTTGCTATTTTATTAGTAAAGAAGAGGAGAGTGGAATTGGGTAGTTAACTAGCAGTCTTGGCTGTAACCATTAAAGTACTTAAAATGGTCCCTGTTACATGCTTACCCATAAACTGGGTGCCTAAAATAGCAGGCAGCCTTTGTGGTGAATTTAACGCAGCCTTTGGAGTTCAAGGAACTTGGATGAAATTCTACCCTCATCCCTCACTGGGGATGGCATTTGGAGCAACTTAATGAACTTGTCCATGAGAGTCAGCAATCTAGTGGGCAAACACAGTTGTGGGTACTGACCGTTTCTCCCTATCTCTGGGAGAATAAGAAAGAGTATCTGAAGGGCCTGGCACGTAGTAGATGTTCAGTAAATGAAGCTTCCCTCTCTCCACCCCACTCACCAAGGCTTAGATTCTTTAGTGCAAAGCAAGGATCAGAGGAATAACCACCGCCCTGCCCTCAGAAGTGGTCAGAAACCTCCCAGAAAATAAAGCCACACTCCGCCTCGAGGCTGCCTGCTCTCTGCCCACAAAGTGCTAAAGTGAGTAAAGCCAACCCTATAATCAAACAATACTAGATACTTTAATTACAGTTTTTTGCCAGGATCTGAATCACTGTTTTCATGAGCATTGCTGTGAATTAATCTCATAACAGTGGTGTTAATTCCTTGATGCATAAAGAAGTGTTGGAGTCGCCGAGGTAGTCCACAGGGAAGGGAGTGGAGATCACATTTAATTAGTTCCTCCTCTCTGCCTGGCACTGCGCTGAGTACTTTAGAAACCTGACTTCATTGTTCTCCCGCAATAACCCTGTCCGGTAGCTAGTAGCATCTCATCTTTCAAGTGAGGACACGGAGGTTCAGAGATGTTAAGTAACACACCCAGCAGCAAGTTTGTACAAATCCCAGAATTGGGATTCGAACCTGTGTTTTTCTGATTCCAAAGTTCAGGCTCTTGCCGCCATTCCTTGGTACCTTGCTGTGTTCTCAGGCCCAAACACCAACCAGTCTTCAGAAATGAACTATCGAGGCAGGTGGCAGAAGAAAGGAGAGAAGACTGGGCTGGAAGTCGGCTCTCTGCTGCTGGGTCCTGCTCTTGACTGCCCAGTTCTGGGGCCTCTGGTAAGTGATGTCCCTCTGAGTTTCATTTTGTCGTGTCTACAAAGTCGTTGGCATTGGGGGTTTAATGGGATGGTATGAGAGCTCCTTCACAGCTCTGGGTATTTACTGTTGGAGGGTGAAATTACGCACCCTCATTTCTGCATGTTCCAGTAAGCGCACCTACTAACAGCTAAAGCTGGCTGTGGTAAAAGCAAGCATAATGGTAAATAGACATAGTGCCTAGGCAAGCAGGTGGCATAGAGGTTAAGGAGCTGGATCCCGCATAGCTTATTGTGTGGTTTGAGTCCTGGATCAGGTGGCTTGAGGATCATGGCAGGTGTGTGTGCATACATGCCCAAAATCTTGAGAGAACGGAGAAGAAGAAACTGTAGCATGGCCATACCCCCTGGAGAAGGTGAATTCTCCCTTTTTCCTTTCTTTCTCTGTCTGTGTCTCTCCAGGGAGTGCATGAGCTTTATGGCAAAAATTAAAGGAAAAAAAGACGTAATGCAAGTCTGAGAAAGTTAAACTAAACTTGGGAGAAAGAGGAGCAGATTTCTCTAAATATGTAGGATATGTGGAGGTAGTTCCTGAAAATAGAATCTACCCAGTAAGTGTAAGTCAGAGAAGTAGCGAGCTTCTTTCACCGGAGGAGGTCCCGTGCATTTGGTAGACGGCGATGTGATAGCAGTGCTATGACAATATTGAGTTGTTAAGCACCAGGTATCTAAGAACAAACACGCACTTAAACCCTTAAACATAGTTATTAGAAAAGCATTTGGGGCAGGCCAATAGCGTAGTGGCTAAGGTGGTTAGATCCCTATGGCCAACTGCATGATTCCAGTCCTGGACCTGGTGGCTTGAAAACCATGCTGGGCATGTGTGCGTGGGTGCCCAAAATTCCAAATGGAGAAGGGATTGCAGCATGGCCAATCCTCCTGGGGGTGGGGGTGCTTTCTCACATCTCTCTTTCTCTCTTTGTCAGTCTCTGTCTCTGTCTAGCAAGTGTATATATCCTGTAGCAAAACTAAAAGAAAGAAAGAAAAAAGAGGTATAGAACAAAATAAGAGAATTCAGGGGCCAAGTGGTGGCAAAATGATAATAAAACTGAATCCACAAAAGAAAGGCCCTGGGTTTGTGTCCCAGGAGCTCCCTGAGCACACTAAATGTGTGAATGTGTGTGTGTGTGTGTGAGTGTGTGTGTGTGTGTGTGTGTGTGCCTGTAGTCCTGGTTGGCTGAGGCTGGGAATGGATCATGGCACAAAGACCTTATTGACGGTGCCTCCTCTTGTCTCTGTCTCTCTCTCTCTCTCTCTTAGTTTCTCTCTCTCTCTCTCACAGAAGAAATAAGTGAATAAACTTAGAAAAAAAGAAAAGAATTAAAAGCTATATGCATAGTCATACTAAAGGTCCCCATCCTCAGTTTCCCTTCACCAATTCCAGTTTCAGGGGCGGGAAGTATAATAGATTTTCACTCCTTCCAAAATATTACCTTACGAATCATGTGCTATAGATCATTTTCTCATGATTGACTCAGACTCATTTTTCAAGATTATTTATGGTGTTCTTTTCCTAAAAAGCCATATATTGCTTTAAGAACACACAGGGTCAAATTGGTCTGTGTTTTTTCCTCGCTGACATTTAAGTTTGATCACCTACTTTAGAAAATCTTTATCATCCTTTTTTATTTAGTTCTAGTCACAATAAAACTGTATAACAAGTCACCCAAAAATGTAGTGGCTTAAAATGTGCTCACTTATTCTCAGCATTCATTCTTCTACAGATTGAGTATAGCAGCTCAACACTGGACATGGTGGGGTTTGGTATTAAGCTATAGCTTAGGTTCATTTCTGTTCCTGGTATCCCTCATCTTTTTTTTGGAGAGGTTTTTGCTATAGGGTGGATGCGCTCGCCAGACAGACAGACAGAGACAGAGAGACAGAAAGCAAGAAATCACCCCCCAGGGGTGATGGCCATGCCACAATCCCTTCTCCTCCATTCTCCTCTCGGGATCTTGGGCGCGCACGCACACGCGCCCGGCGTGAGTTTTAAGCCACCGGGCCTGGGAGGCGAACCGCGGTTGACTACATGGGAGTCCAGCGACATAGCCATTACACTAACAACTGCTGGGCCCCTCATCGTTCTTGAATCATAAGCATGGGACATATTCTTTTCGTGGTAATGGCAGACCCACAAAACAGTCCATGCCTTTGCTCAGGTCATGTCCACTGGCCTTTTCTGGGAGAAGCAAGCAGAAAGGCCAAGCCCAGTATTAATGGGGTATTCGGTCACTCTTGGAGGAGAGGGGGGTGAAAATCGGCAAAGAGAGAGGGTAACTTCAGAAGTCTGAGAATGCACGGCGCACTCCTCACAGTAGCCTTCTCACAGGCGCGAGCTTGTGCTCACTCCTGTGTACAACACGGGAGTCGACCAAAATAGTAACGGGCTATCAGGCTCCTGCCGCCAGCTCGGAGACCTGGCTGACACACGTTCCCTGTGTGTTTCTACATGCCTTATCCTTGTTCAGTGCCTCGGTGCGGAAGTCAGGCCCAGCGGGAAATCTTCCTGGGATGTTACCATTTAGCTGTCTTTTTCATATAGCTTATCTTCAGGGGAGGGAGACTGCGGGAATAAAGCCTACTGGCCTCTGGGATTTTGGGAAGCAGAGCTCAACAGCCTTCAAACTTAAGGAGTTTGACCACTTCCTTCCAAAAGTACATTCCAGGCCTCGCATCTGCTCTGTGCATTTTGTACCTTTCAGTCACATACAGCATTCTCTCTCTCTTTGAATCAGTTCTTTTATTTAGTTCTTTCATGCAAGACAGAGAGAAGCACTCTTACCAGAGGCTCACACCGCAATCCCTCCCCCCCAAGGCCTCCAAGCCCTCCAGGATTATGAGTGAGCACACATGGGCCCAGTGTGTCCAAATTAACCTGGGAACTGAACTTCAATCTTCCACATGGCTCCAGCAACGTAGAGCAGCACGCTCCGGCTGCACCGCTGGGAGTGGGCCTGCAGTATTCTCTTTGAGTGTCCTCTTAAATACAACTTTTTCTTTTTTCTTTTCTTTCCTTTCTAAAGAGATTTTTGCTATAGGGCACATACACTTGCTGGAGAGACAGAGAGACAGAAAGTGAGAAATTACCGCCCAGGGGGGATGGCCACGCCACAATCCCGTCTCCTCCATTCTCCTCTCAGGATTTTGGGCATGCACGCACACGCACCTAGCATGAGATTTAAGTTGACAGGTCTGGGACTCAAACTGTGGTCAACTATGTGGGAGTCCAGCAACATATCCATTATGCCATCTGCTAGTCCCAGATACAACTTTCTTTATCTCCCTCCATTCCCTGAAACCTTTTAGCAATCTCACCCTTTGATGCCTCTTGGAGACTGGCATCTTGGTAGGACAACTCCCTACTGATCTGTTCCTCCTTGGCTCCATGTGGGACCTGACAGGCTTGTCAGTGCCCCTCCCAAGCCAAAGTTCCAACCTTTTCAGCACTGCCCTACGGGCTCAAAGGGAGCACCGTGATTAGAATTGGGGTGCACAGGGAAATCCTAGAGGGCTCAGCATCCAGCCATTTGTATCCCAGGCTGGGAGAGTTGCTCCAGGACAGAGAGCCTGGCATGCGTAGTGCCCGGATGTATGCGTCGTGCAATTCCATCACAATCTGTTCCCTTTGCTAAGAATGAGCGATCTAATGCTTTTCCTCCGGCTGTGGAAATACTTAGCTGTGACACTTTGTAAACACACTAACATGGGCTGAAATAAGAGAAGCAAAGGATTATTTCTAGTTTAGCAAGGGGCTACATCGGAATGACGAATTTATTGATCAAGGCACTGCCTTAATATTCTGTCTTCTGGATTCCATTTAAGGCGTCTTTTCTCGACCCACAATTATTTGCTTTGATTGAGTATTGGTCAGGACTCTGAGTTACAAGTGACAGAAATCTAACCCCTCCCAGCTTGAGCAGTAAAGACAACTTAAGTGGGGCTAGACTCAGAGGCTCCAGGGGCTCCCACAACGCTGCCAACGCTTCTCTCCTCGCTGCCTGCCTGGCCCTCCCTCCTCTTGAATTGACTTAGCTTCTCTGTGAGTTGGTCCTACCCCTTCCTCCCACAGCTTGGTTTTCCCCATGTAGGCTGGGATGGTGGTAGAGTGGCAGCCGATGTGGCTTGAGGCTCACAACACCTCCACTTCATAGGGGAAAGAAAAAGACAAGGTCTCTCTCTCTAGACTTTGAAGACCAAAAGCTCAGGGCAGTTTCCTAAGTTGCCCTGCTTGAGACGGGCTCTGTTCTTCAAATGGATGATTTATAGCATGAGATGCAAATTTACCCAGGATGCTTTTTAAAATGCCATTGTCTGAGCCCTGTGTTCAGAGATTCAGATTTGATCGGTCTGGGTGGGACCTGGCTTTCTGCAAGTGATTCCGATGGGTAACCAAGATTAAGAACCATGACTTTAGATTCATTCATTTACTTGTTCCTTAAAAAAAAAAAAAAAAAAAAAAAAAAAAAAAAATTATTTTTGAGTACCCCTTCTGTGCCAGGCAGTATATGAGGCATGGATAGAGTGGTGAACAAGAGAGATAAAAGCATTCTCATGAAGCTCACGTGATGCAGGGGAATCCATGCAATGCACCAGTTAATAAATAACTAAATAGGGCTAATGAATAAATAAGTGCTATCCAGAGAATAAAAAGAGGCCTGATGTGCAGGTGATGGGAAGGAGCCGGCCCTGAACAGCTTGGAAGAAAGCATTCCAGGCAGGGAGAACAGCTCCTACAAAGGCTGAGAGGAAGTCACAGGCTCGACCCACTCCAGGAGTGGAAAGGAGACCAATGTGGCTGAACTATGGTGACTAGAGAAGAGAGTGATGGGGGGAGTCAGAAAGCCAGGCAGCAGTCAGCATCCTGGGGCTTGTAAACCAGGCTAAGGGGTGTGGGTTTTATCCTCCTGGCAATGAAGTTTCAACAGCTAGGTAGGAGTGACAGGATCTGATTTGTATTTTTAAATGTTTATTCTGGCTACGGAAAAAGGACTAGAAGGGGTAAGAGTGAAAAAAGGTAGACAAAGCAGGAGACAAATGCCATTGTCCAGGGGGAAAATGATACTGGCTTGTACTTAGTTGGTTTTGGGGAGAAGTGGAATGGATCCAGACTAAGTTTTTGCGATTGAGTTGACAGGATACCACTCTGCAGGCCCATTAGTTTCTTCTTTCTTCTTTCTTCCTTCCTTCCTTCCTTCCTTCCTTCCTTCCTTCCTTCCTTTCTTTCTTTCTTTCTTTCTTTCTTTCTTTCTCTCTTTCTTTCTCTCTTTCTTTCTCTCTCTCTCTTTTTCTTTCTTTCTTCCTTTCTTTCTTTCTTTCTTTTTCTTTCTTTCTTTCTTTCTTTCTTTCTTCCTTTTTCTTTTAAAAAACATTCCTAATTTCTGGGGTGGAGAGAAGGGTGTAATGTACTTGGGCCAGTAGATGCTCAAGAAACATTTGTTAAATTAACAAAACCAAAGTCCAGAGGCATGAGGATGGAGCAGGGAAGGAAATAAAACTCAGCTCACATAGCCGAAGAGCAGACTCCTCTGATGGAGCCCGGTGTTGGCATGGTGCTAGCCCACCATGTCGGTAGGAAAGTTTATGTAGTGACACTAAAGCCTGTGTAAGAAGAAGTACAAAGGGGTGAGATGCAGAGCGGGCCTTCAGCTCTGCTCTGGGAAAGAGGTTTGGCAAGGGAAAAGGTTGCATCAATGTCGTGGTAAAGAGAGGTTGGATAATTATACTAGTACAGGCTTAACTAGTGTAGCCATTTGAGAAAGCATTTGGATATTAGTGAGATTATGTAGGGTTCTATACCCTGTGACCCAGCCATCTTAGCCTTAGTGGGTTTTCCAGAAAAATTCTTGTATGTGTCCACAGGGACCTGAACAAGGATGTCTATCATAATGTGTTCAGAGTGGAGTAAAAGCAATCTAGGAGCCCATCATGGAGGGGTGGGTAGGTAAAATGAGGTAGATACGAACTATGGACTAATAGTACAGTTTTTAGTGGCATTAAGTTCAATGTAAATACAATGTGGGAGACCTTAAAAACATTGAATGAAAACTATAAGAACTATAGCATAGGGACCAGCAGAGGGTGTAATGGTTATATTGCTGGACTCCCACATAGTTGACCACAGTTCAAGTCACGGACCCGGTGGTTTAGAACTTATGCCAAGGGCGTGCGTGCGCATGCCCAAAATTCTGAGTATAGAGAAGGGATTGTGTCGTGGCCATCCCCTCCATTTTGGAGTGGGAGATGATTTCTTGCTTTCTGTCTCTCTGTCTCTTTCTGTTTCTCCAACTAGTGCACGTGCCCTATAGCAAAAATCTCTCTCCAAAAAAATAGCTTAGACAGAACAGAGAACACTACCTTGTACATCAACTTAAAACATCCACTGACTGCAGTGGCACAGCAGTAATACAATGCTCTGAGATTGCTGAAGCCACATGAAGGCTCCAGGTTGGTGCCCTTAGGGCTCCCTGTGGACACTAGGCATGCACACTTGTGCCTGTGACCCTGGTTGGGTGAGGCTGGGGTTGGATTATGGCATGAGGGCCTTATCTTTTTCTCTCTTTCTCCCCTCTCTCTCTCTCCTGGAAAAAAGAAATACATAACCTAAAACACACACACACATCAATGTCATACTTTAAAGGAAATATATTGGGTCATCCAAAAACTCATAATGCATTTTTCTACTTTTTTTTTTCTTTGTTTTTGGAGAGGTTTTCGCTATAGGGCGCATGCGCTCGCCAGAAAAACAGAGAGAGACAGAGAGATAGAAAGCGAGAAATCACCCCCCAGGGGGGATGGCCACGCCACAGTCCCTTCTCCTCCATTCTCCTCTTGGAATCTTGGGCACGCACACACACACGCTTGGCGTGAGTTTAAGCCACCGGGTCCGGGACTTGAACCGTGGTCAACTATATGGGAGTCCAGCGACATAGCCATTACGCTAACTGCTTGTCCTGTATTTTTCTACTTTTTTATACAAAAAGGCATCATGACTTTTCCAACAACCCGATATATATTTCAGGGCATATACCAAACACATTAGAATAGGCCAATAAGAAAAGAGAATGGGAGTAAGATTAGGTATTTCGATAAACAGAATAATGCCCTCTTCCTCAAAGATGTTCTCATTCGGTTCCCTAGAACCTGTGATCTGTTTTGTTCCAAAAGAAGGAGGGCATTAAGGGTGCAGATGAAATTATGGTTGCTAATCAGCAGACAGGAAGATTATTCTAGATTATTTAAGTGAGCTCAATTAATCACAAAGGTCCTGAAAAGTGGAAGAGTGGAACAGCAGAGTCAGATAAAAGAAGAAGTGACTATCTGAGCAAGAAGACAGTGTAGAAGGGGCTGGGCTTAGAATTTGGAAGGTGGAGCCATTGTTGTGAGGGGCCTCTTAAGGCTGGGCAAGGCCAAGAAACTGATCCTCTACGAGAACTTCTACAAAAGGAATGCACCCTGCCAATACCATCATCTTATCCCAGAGAGATGGGATTGGACTTTGAATCGCAGAACTACAAAACAATACAGTTGTGTTGCCTGAAGCCAGTAAGTCGTGATGACTTGTTATAGCAGCTATGGGAGACTAATGCAAGGAGAAGGAACTCCCGTGGTGCAATGGTGTTAAACAACATTCCATGAACTGAGGAATCTGAATAACTCCACTCTCTCATCCAAGATCCTCAACAACAGCAGCAGCCACAGCCATGGCAATGGCCACAATGGCAATGTTAAAACTGAAGGGAGATGGAGACCAGCAGATGGCATAATGGATATATTGCTGGACCCCCACGTAGTCGACTGAGGTGTGAGTCCTGGACCCAGCAGCTTAAAACTCATGCCAAGTGCATGTGCATGCATGCTCAAAATCCCAAGAAGAGAATGGAAGGGATTGCAGCATGGCCATCCCCCGAGGGGGTAAGTTCTTGCTTTCTGTCTCTCTGTCTCTCCAGAGAGCACATGTGCCCTATAGCAAAAAAATATCTCTTAAAAAAAAATTGAAGGGAAAGAAAAATGAAAGAAACCTTCTCAGAATATACCACCAGGTTCTAGGGAGCAACTGATCTGAGATTGTGCACCCACTATGTCTTGATCTCGCCGTTGGTCCCTGGGGGATGGGGTACTGTGACCAACAGCCAGGCTCCCAGGGGAAGGCTGACAATGACCATGATGATGATGACGGTGCTGATCATTATTCCACGATGACTGTCCCTCCCTCACCCTCCAGTGAACATCTTTGCCCACCCCTTTAAACCCACAGAGAGAGCCCTTCCCATTCTTCTCCCTGCAGCCTGCCCTACCCCCAGCCCCTTCCTGCTGACCACACTTTCAGCACCAAGCATGGAGCCTGGGGTGCTGCAAGCCTTGCTCCTGTGGAACTAAACCGGGTCAATGCCTAGGGAAACACAGACTCGCATTGCCCGGCACATCTCAGATTTCACACTAGCAGGTCCATTCATAAAAGAGCCCTGGGACCTCCATGAGCTATTTATTCCAAACAACTTAGAGCAACCCTCAGGGCCCCAGGGTGATGTTTGTGCGTCTAATTTCCGTGAGCTATTGATAAGAGCCCACTCTAGCCCGCTAGTTGTCAGCCTTGACTGCAAGGGCCTGGAAAATGTACTATTTGCAATTACTTGAAAAGAAACTAATTAGCTTTAAGGAGAAAACCATAGGTAGAAATGACTGAAATCAGCTGTTCAACTGTGCTTGGCAAAAACATTAAAAGAAGGAGGTGATCAGACCTCGCGTTTGTTTCATTTGAAGGAAGAGTCGGAAGAAGGGTGAGCCACACGGAATGAATGTTCCACGGCATTTTCTCCATAGGGAGAGGCCTCCAGGCAAAAGCGTGGCTAGCAGACCTGGTGGGAAGTGGAGAGGGTGAGGCAGGGCCTTGAAAGCTACATTGGGATTTCCGTGGGTAGCAGTGGAAGGTGTATGAAAAGAGGAAATGCCGATCAGCTGCAGCTTTAGAAACGTGTGTTGGTCTTCAATGCCAGTGTGAGGCTTCTGCATCTGGCGAGCAAATGATGTGTCCTCCTTCAGAAGGGGCCATTCGGAATCATTTCTCAAAAGAAATGGAAAAGCAGTGGATTCCAACTGGTGGCAATGAGACAGGGGTCAGTGTGTTGGCCATGGTGCAGGGGTCTGACGTCAGGGAACCCTGTCAATGCCCCAGAGGCGAGACAGGAGGCAGTGCTACCAAGGCAGCAGAGAGAAGATGCTTCCCGACATGAATCGGCGCCCTGACTGATGTTACTACTATTTACCATGTTAATCGTCATAACAGAATTGCACACTTACAGAGTGCTTGCTTATCCTGTGATTTCCGCATATTTCCTATTGTAACTCCCATTTCACTCTTAAGACAACTGAAATTTAAGGACTTACCCAAGGCCACACGGTTTGTAGCGATCGATCTTAGAGCAGGAGATTCAGTCATTCATTTAGAAAGTGGTTCCAGGAAATAGCAGTACAGACGTGAAATGTCAACTAGGGAAGAGAAAGAAGAAAATAACGTGAAGCTCTCAGGCTATTTACCATGGTGGGCACCTGGGGCTCAGACTCTGGGGAACTCAGAGAAAAGCACTTGTCAGAGGTTGTGTGTTTGTGTACCTCCAGCTTCCCTGACGGTGGCTGTTGATGCTGCTTTGGGGACATTCTCTCTCCACCATCCTGCTGGCTGGGGCGCAGGCTGGTCATGTCCTGCTGGTGCTTCCTGTAGGCAGCCCTCGGCCCTGGAGGTGAGAACCCAGGGCTATGGGCAGGACTCCTGCCCGCTCTGCTACAACGACCCCACGCTCCAATTGCTCAGGACGCTCCCAGTCTGTGCCTGAGTCTGGAAATAATGATGACACCCCCCTTTCGCCCTCCAAAATTGCTTTTGATGGTCGATTTATATGGCCACTCCCGTAAAGGCAGGAACGGAGTTTCAGAGCTGGTGTATATGTGGTCCAGACCCTCGTGTTGGCCTCCTGCCCATGCTCTGTGAGTGCAGTCGTCATTCTCCTTATCAGAAACTGGGCCCTGGCTGTGGGACAGGCAGCAAAGTGAAAGTAGGATGTGAGCCCTGGACAGACAAACCTCTGCTCCCCAGAACCCAGAGCACTTCTCAGGTAGATCCGAGGCTGCCGCATCAGCATTACATATGGTGCTCCTCACACCTGGGCCTCTGAGTCCTAGCCCTCACCTGCTGGAATCTCCAGGCCTTGGGCCTGATGAGCTGCATTTTTTAGTACGCTTTCCTGCCAATTCCTCTGCATGGTAAAATTTGAAAAGGACAGGCCTAGCAAAGGGAGACAATGAGCATTAGCAATTTTTGAGAAGCAGCCAAGTGGGGTCATTAGTAGCAGGACTTCTGAGCTGGCTTGCCTGGTTCAAATCCCAGCTCTGTCGCTTATGGCTAAACGATCTCGAACAACTTACTGAACTTCTGTGTTCCTCATTGGAAAAACGGGGATAATAACAGCCTCTACTTTATCAGGGCTGTTATGAGGATTAGACAAGTTAATCCATATAAAGCCCTTAGAACAGCGCTGGGCACGTAGCAAACACTCGAAAGCGTTCGTTAGTGTTATTGCGGACTTCCAGCATTATGTCAGGGATCTTACCTAGGCTGTGCTATTAATCCTCAGAATAACCACACACGGAAGGTATTACTAAGGATTTAGGCAAATAACTTATCGCAGGCTCAGAGGTTAAACCACAAACTGGGGGGGGGGAGGGGGAGGAGAGTGGAGGGTGGGATTTGATCCAGATCCGTTACATCCATCTGCCTCTGCAGTCCAAGCTCTCTCCCTGACATCGAGCTGCCCTTGGCAGGCTCATTGCCTGTATTCACTATGGCGTCCTCTTTCTCGGTCCAGTTCTCGGGTCCACCAGGGACTGCTGGCCATGGAAAAGAGGGAGGCTGCATACTGGTAGCATTTACCTGCAGCCTCTAGTCCGCCTTAGCCAGGCTGGAGCTGCTCTCTGGGATCTGGTTAGCAGCTAATGATCAGTGGGCTCCAGCTATAATGATCGGATTAGCTGCGCTTTAATCACTGTCTATTGTTTCAGTGGGGAGAGAATTTCACAGCTCATTGACTGCTCTGACTCCTAATCTACACGGAGGAAACAATGTTGCAGCTCATCAAATGCAATCAGCTGCTAATTGAAAGGAAATGGAATTTTACAATTACAGGCCACCTTTCAGTGCTCAGGATTTCTAAGCACTTCTCCCCACCCTGCTTTGCCAGCTCAGCACTGGCAGGAGCGCTTGACAACCTGCTGGAGACTTCCCTGAGAGCTGCATTTAGGGCCTTGATTTCCCCCCAGTTCCAGAGCTGCAGCAAAGGAACTGCTGGGTTGTCCTTCAAGGCTCAGTGCAAGGAAAAATGCCTGGCCTGCACAGCCAGAGAATTGAGTGCTGGTTCTGGTCACCTTCCCCTCACATACCTTGAGGCCGTGTGACCTTGGGCATGTGCTCTCTGCTTTCTGTGTGTCCCATTTTCCTTTTCTCAAAAATCAAGAGGTCGAATGTGATAACCGCCAAGGTTCTGAACAGCTTTCATGTTCTAGTGCCTTGTTCTCGACACTGTTCCCATCCAGTGGGAGACATCTAAATTGACACTCCTTCTCCAGACTTCTGCTTTTCCAAATGTTTCCAGGGTGACTGTTGCCAGTCTCCCAAAGGATTTGTCGTGATGATATTTTAATGGGATGAAAAGCAAATTTGGGAAGGACCCTACTCAGCCTCCCGGTCAGACACGTCTCTCTCTCTCTCCTGGATCCGTTCACTGTCTTGGAGGAACATCAATCATGATTAATTGTAAAGACAGTCATGGAGATTTTTCTGGGTTCTTCTTTTTCCTAGTGAGATTCTGTGGCGACAAGACCGGGGAGGAGGGCTGCCAGCCAGAAAGAGCACTGCTGCCTCTGACCCCATCTCAAAGCTCCGTTTCCAGCCAGCTTTTCCTCTGAGAACAGGACGAGCTCGCATCTGCCTGGAGCTCTGCTCTGTGTCAGCCACGGGAACATGCGCTCTGTCCGGGAACGCATCCGGGGCTCCTGTAACCCCGCGGTGCCATTTTCTCTTGGTTCCCATGGTCCGTGGGCTTGTCTGATGTGCTTATCAAACAGGCCCTGGAAGCTCACCACTTTCTTTTAAGCAGATGAGTTATGATGTATCTCAAAAAAAAAAAAAAAAAAGATAATAAGAAATATTTGTTGTTTGGCCGGTGGTGTTCCGCCTCGGTCCCGTCTCCCTCTCTGTATCAGAACACGGCGGCGGAGTCTTAGCCCCGTGGTCTAGAGAAAAGGGCTGCAAATGAGGAGGAGGGAGGCAGCCATTGGCGGCTGGCTGGCTGGGTCTCTCCTCCAACACCACAATAGCCAGCAGGCCAGTGCTGGTGACCCCAGATGGCTCTGTGAAACTCCGGCTCTCGGGAAAGCTGGGGAGAGTGAGGACGAAGGCTAAAGCCTGGATGAGGGCAAGACAGGAACAGAGCATGGAAGGAGTTCTGGAGCTGGACAGCCTGCTTGGTCTGGGCTGGGAATAGTTCAGAAGCTGGAAGTGAGTCCAGGCTGTAGCAGAAACAGGCTCACTCAGGCGAGTTCCACCTGGGGGCCTATTGACCGAAGGGTAAGGTTCAGAAAGCCAGTGTGGGCCGGCTACAGCGGGGCAGGGGTAACGGAACACTCCACGATACAGACACCGTTTGGTAAGGTCCTGGGTTTGCAGCCTGCACGTACTGGGCATGCATGCATATCTGTGACCCCGGTTGGCTGAGGCTCGGATTGGAACATGGCGTGAGGGCCCTCTTGGGGGTGACTTTGTTTTGTTTTGTTTCTTTTTCTTTCTAACTCATAGAAGAAATAAATGGGTAAACAAACAAAACACAACAACAACAAACACCAGTCAATGTGGAGGCGAGAATGAATATCAGGATCCTAGGAGTAAGAGTAAAAGGGCCTAAAAGGGCGTGTAAGAGCATGAGAGCCGCCAGAAGACAGTGAGAAGAAGCTGCCTGTGTGCGACAGGCCAGGCAATACTGCCCCACGTGACAGCAACTACCAGTCAAATGCCCACCCATCCTGGTGGAAGCATCTGGCTGTTACAAGACCTAGATTGGACTGTCCACTGCAGACAGAGTGGGCGCCAGGAGAAATTCTACTTAGTGGGCAAAATGCAGCACCCAGAGAGTATGAAAACAGGTGCCCTATGGTACTTCAGAGCGCAGGCTGCATCTGGGGTCCTAACTCAACCCTGAGACGTTTTCATACGTAGGTAGGACAGGAGAATGAAGATTCAGAAGTAGACTTTGGTCAAAGAAGCAGCCCTGGGATAACTAAGAATGTCTTTATAGAAGTTTTTATTTAAAAAAAAAATTAGCAGGGTACCTTATCTTTTCTTAAAAATGTATTTATTTTACTTATCATTATTATGACTTTATAATTTGCTACAGGGCACACACACTTACCAGAGAGAGGGTGGGAAAGTGAGAAAGCAAGCCACCAGGTCCGGGACTCAAACCACAGTAGATCATGTGGGAGTCTAGTGCCTTAACCACCATGCCACCAGCTCCCCCAAACAGCTTTTATAGGGCTAAGCATCTTATCTTTTATACAGCCTTTTTCTGACTTGACCATAATTCTGTTAAGTATAAACTTAGCATTAAAACCTTGCTAGTCTTGGAGCCAGCAGGTGGAGTGGTGTTTAAAATGCTGGACTCTCACATGGCTTACTACGGTTCAAGTACCAGACCTGGCAGCTTGAAAATCACGCCAGGCACATGGGTGCCCAAAATCCCAGGGGAGAAGGAGGAGAAGGGATTGTGGTGTGGCCTCCCTAGAAGGTAATTTCTCACTTTCCTTCTCACTGTCTCTTTCTGTCTCTTTCCTCTCTGGTGAGCACTTGTACCACTTGGCAAAATCCTTAAAAAATAATAAATAAATAAAGCAAACCTTGGTATTCTGACCAAAATTGGGATGCACTGAATTTAGAATAACTCAAGTAATATACTCAAGACCCCCCCCTTTTTTTTTTTTTTTTTGGAGAGGTTTTTGCTATAGGGCGCGTGCGCTCGCCAGACAGACAGAGAGAGACAGAGAGACAGAAAGCGAGAAATCACCCCCTAGGGGGGATGGCCACGCCGCAATCCCTTCTCCTCCATTCTCCTCTCAGGATCTTGGGCACGCACGCACACGCGCCTGGCGTGAGTTTAAGCTACCGGGTCCGGGAAGTGAACCACGGTCAACTACGTGGGAGTCCAGTGACATAGCCATTACGCTAACCGCTGGTCCCTCAAGATCCCTTTTTTTAAAAATAACTGGGACCAGCATTTGGTGTAATGGCTGTTCCCTGGACTCCCATGTAGTTGACAGAGGTTCTAGTCCTGGACCCAGTCGCTTAAACTCACGCCGGACACATGTGTGTGTGTGCCCAAGATCCCTAGAGGTGAATAGAGGACAAAGGATTGTGGCATGGCCATCCCCCCTAGGGGGTGATTTCTCGCTTTCTGTCTCTCTGTCTTTGTCTTCTGGTGAGTGCATGTGCCCTATAGCAAAAAATCATTGAAAACAACATAACTTGAATACTTTGTGGGGTTACCCAATTTTTTTGAAATATAATAGCCAAGGCTCATCGATAACATTTTTTATGTGTCTGCTTGCATGCATTCAACAAACAAGATTAAGCCTCTACTATATATCAGGCACGCATCAATGAACAAAAGGCAAAAGAATTTCCCTGCCCTCTGGAGCTTTCTTGTTAAACCAAATACAGTGCTTATTTAAGTTAATCAATCTTCATTTTGTTTTATGTAATAAACTGTTCAACATTTTCTAGATCCTATTAAAAAGTAAATGCACTGAAACACCTAATATAAAATGTTAGATGCCAATCTAGAAATGGTCAAGTAAGTACATAGATGGCAAAATATTTTAGAGAGTATGTGAACCATAAAGCAAGTTTGAAATTGATGGTGGTGGTCTACCACGCATGCAGAGCAAAAGTCCTATCTATACTGAGCCTAACTGTTGCCTAACTTTGTTTTTTTTTTGTTGTTGTTTTTTGTATTTTTGTAATACTGAAGCATCACATTCCTTTCCACACAGCTCTGAGCACGTGGAAAGTTTCTTTAGCTAGAACCCTTGTCCTTTAACTCCCTCCTATGGACTCTCATTCCTCCCTATGGAATTAGAGACCCTTGCTACTCCAAATATAGTCCCCAGGCCAGTAGCAACAGCATTAGAGTCACTGAAAGGCCTTTTAGAAATGAGTAACTTCAGGCCAGTCCATGGCCTGTGGTTAAGGGAGGCAGATCCCACATGGCCAGCTTTACAGTTTGAGTCCCAATCTCACCAGCTTGAGAAACATGCCAAGTGCATGTATGCCCCAAGTCCCAACAGAGGGAAGACATAGAGAAGAAGGGGTTGCAGTGTGACCATACCCCATGGGGGTGCATCCTCCCTCTCCCTCTGATGAGTGCACGCACCTCTGGCAAGTTAAAAAAAGAAGAAAAAAAAAAAAAAAAAAGGAAGAAATGAGAAACCTCAAGCTTTATCCCATTCCCCCTGAAATTAAAATAAGAATTTCAACAAGATTTACAAGTGATCTGTGTGCCCATTAAAGTTTGAGAAGTAGGTACTCATACGGTGTATGTCTGCTCTTCATCTCGTAAAGAACAGCTTTTCAGCTACCGAAATAGCTACTCAGCTATTTGAAGTTAATTTTTTCTTCTTCAGGCCAATTTGATGACGAGGTGAAATCTCCAGGTAGAAATCCACCTCTACACATCTAAGGAGTTCTATGTGAGTGATGCTTGAGCCCAGTGCTTGGAGAAACCGGGATTCTAGCGGGACCATGAGGCCCCTCTCTGTCAACACCTGACCCCTGCTGCAGCTGCTGTGGGTCTCACCCCAGGCCAAAGCCAGCGGCCGTCTCTGATCGACACTGGTTAGCTCTATTGAATAGAAAGGGCACTGGCTTTTGAATCCCACCTGCACTATTTATTAAACCAATTATTTTGTATTTTACATTAGACTGGCCGGAAAAAGCCCTCTAGATTTAGCAGAAACACATCTGGTTGTTTTCATATAAAGAACAATGCATCCCGAATATAATGTAGCAACTAGAAACTGTTCAGGACCCAAGGCAGCTTTTGTTTGTTTGTTTGGTTTGGTTTTTAGGTTTTTGCCATGTACATTTTGGCATGCACTTTCACCAGAGAAAGAGAGAGAAAGGGAGAACCCTGCCACCCTCTGCCAGGGAGGGATGGCCATGTCACAATCCCCTCTCCTTTGGATTTGGGTACACGTGCCCATGTACCCAGTGTGATTTTCGAGACTCCAAGTCCAGGACTTGAACTGCTGTTGGCCATGTGGGAATCCATTGCTTTAACCACTGTGCTACTTGCTGGCCACCAGGATCCCAGACAGTTCTACAACTAATTCTGAGAGTTGATTGTTTCTGCATTCCTGTTGCTACCAATCAGTCCGTCCATTCTATCCCCTCTGTATATTTATCTTTGTCTTGTTTCTTTCTGTTTCTCATAGCTTCCAATGTCTCAAGGGGCCAAGTTGACCTTCTCCTTGAGTCCTTTACCTTCTGCTCCTGCTATTAACTGACTGTCTTTCTGTATCTCAAGTTCATGTATTTATGAGAGAAGACATGGCTTGTTAGTTCATGACGAACTTGTTGGTTAACCCTCTTTATCAGCATTCTTATCATGTAGACCATGAGTTTTTATCCACCTCACAGATGGCTGTCTTAAATCTGTGCCCTTCCTAGATTCAATCAGATCCAAGGATGGAGACTTACGAAAAAGGAGCCCATAGATAGGGCTGTGTGTACCGCAGGTCAACTGAGTACATTCCACATCTCATTTATTTATTCTTCAAATATTTATTGAGCATATATTTACGCCAGGCACAGTACCTTGAATAAATACAAAGATGCATACATAAGACATGGCCTCCTGTATTGCAAGGTTCACAGTGCAGTAATGAAGGTAAACAAGCAAACAGATGCTTTTTCACATAGAATGAATGCTATAATAGATACCTGTAGAGTGTGTTGTAGGGATGAAGAAGAGATCAGTTTTACTTGATGATGGTGAAGGAAGATTTCACAGAATAAAAAGAAATGCATTAGAGATTAAGAATGAGTAGAAGAGGGGTTGGCAGGTGGTATGGTGGTTAAGGTGCTGAAGTCATACATGACCAACTGTGGTTAGAGTCCTAGACCTGTTTTCTCACTCTTTCTCTCATCTCTGGTGAGCACATGTGCCCTATCGCAAATTAAAAATAGTAATAAATTGGGACCAGCAGATGGTGTGGGAGTTATGTTGCTGGACTCTCAGATGCCTACCACAGTTCAAATCCCAGATCCTATGACTTCCAACTCTTGCTGGTCACATGTGCATGCATACTCCAAATCCCAGGAACAGAAGGGAGGAGAAGGGACTGTGGCATGGCCATCTGCCTGGGGATGGAGGATGATTTCTCACTTTCTCTCTCACTGTCTCTGTCTCTCTTTCTCTGGTGAGCACATGCACCCTAAGGAGAAAACCTCTAAAAAAATAAATAAAATAATTTCTTAAAGAAAAAAAGAGTAGACTTTAGGCTAGTAAATTGCTTATTGTATTTGTGGAAGAAGCTAGCTATATTCCCTTGGTATGACTAAAATATAAGTTTGGGGCTTCT
Organism: Tupaia tana; assembly: GCA_026018925.1. NCBI lineage: Eukaryota > Metazoa > Chordata > Mammalia > Scandentia > Tupaiidae > Tupaia > Tupaia tana. Next base: position 16,251,360 of record JAKSZU010000012.1, read on the forward strand.
AGGCCAGAGAGGACTTCACAGGGGAGGGATCAAAAATCACTGTGGGCTTTGTAGGTATTGCTGAAGAGTTTGGCTACACCCTGTGGAACAAGGAGAGAATCCCTGAATGACTTTAATAAGGGACTGTCATGGTCAGACTTTTTTTGGAAAGAGACCATTTTAGTGACAGAAACAAAAATGGATTGGGTTTGGACGACAGTGCAAGATGACAACAGTTACAAAGTTATACCATTGAATGAGAAAACAAGGGCCTGGGCAAAAAATGGTGAAATAAATGCACAAATGCTGCCGCTTTCTAATCCAAGTCCATGTTAGACATCACTAATTGATCATGGCACTTTCCCACTGAGTCTAGATGAAATTTTGTAATCTTACTCAACTTAGTATACAAGGCAAACATTGCCGAAGGATTAACAGGTGAAACCTATTTGCAGCCAAGGTCTAGTTCAAGTCATTGATAGTGAAAATGGGGAAAGAGAATAGAAATGTTTATTACCCCTCTGAACCATCAAGAGAGTCTTCCCTTTGAGTTACTCCCATTGCTGTTAGCCAGATACCCTCTATTGCCCATCACCACTGGATAGCCCTTTGCAGCTTACAATAACATTTTCATGTTTTTGTTTTGTTCTGTTACATTTTCATGTACAATTCTCACTGTAATCCTGCAAGCAAAGCAGAGAAAGTAAGTCCCATTTTCTTCTCTTTATAAACTGAAAAACTGAGGTTTACATCTGGATTTCTTTAGCACTTTTGGTTCCTGGTTCTTAAAGCACTTTCATCCCTTCGACAAGCACTGGTTGAACAATTATTATCCCCAACTTAGTGCTATGCACCGAGGCTATAGCTAAATATGGCTTGGTCTTAATTTTTTTTTATTACCTCATATTGGATTTACCTCAGTGTATTTGTTTTATACCGTCTTCCAGATTGTCAGACCCCTGAGGGCAAAGTCTCTGGAAAATGTTACTTATTCCTAATCACAGCCTGGTTGCTGCACATGAGAACACCCCACAGAGTCCAGGCATGCAGCCTAGTTTTGCCTAACTTTGGCTGAAACATCAGAGTTCCAGGATCCAGTTGCAGATCAGCCTAGAGATCTGTTTCTGATCAGCTTGGCAGCCATCTTGAATGCTGGCTAGTCATTTAACCTGGCAGAGAGTAATGGCCTATCCCCCAAATGGGGTGTAAAACCACAACCACAACCCACAAGACCTGGAGACATGCAAATCCAGTGATTACCCAATGGCAGGTATGGGTTTGCTGGGAGACGCTCTCTTATAGACCTTCTAGGTCCGGATTCACTTGGCTCATACTACACTGACTCAAGATGGGCACCATGAGTAGACTGGCCTTCCAGCTTCATAAAACTCTCAACTTCAGAAGCCTGAGGATGACTTCAAACCTGGATGCTTCTTAGTTCTCAAATTATCCAATCACATGAGTATAGGGCAAGGAAGAGACACTGTAGGATTGGCTGTGGTGATGGCACAGCTTCACCAGCACCACCTTCTAAATGGCTGTCTGCCTCTTTGACTAGCCCTCACCTGCTCTTGATTTATATAGAATATTTTATAATAGCTAAAGTGATGCTCAAAGCAATCTCCTCAGCCTTAGCTTACCACCACCACCCCAGGCATGTAATAATGTCGCAGAAATACATGGCCTGTCATGTCTCATGACTTAAAGATAGGCCTGAGAACCTTCTCTCTGCAGCAGCATGATGTGAGTGCTACCCACGAACGGCCCCAGGGAAGAGGGAGACAGCACCATCATCTCAGCATTCTCCAGTGGACTTATTACCTCCCAACATCATTCCAATTAGAGCTGGGCAACATGGCATCATAGTGCCTCTCTTTTCTGGCACGTCAAGGTAGGAACACAGGATGGAATACAAGCCCAGAAGTTCTGTTTTGTGTCCCATCTGCTCCTTGAGTATCTTGGAAGACTCACACTGTCTGAGTTGCAGTTTCCTCCTCTGTAAGAGTGATGAGTAATGATACGATTTGCCAGGCAAGTTTTATTTATTTTTTTTTTTGAGAGGTTTTTGCTATAGGGCATGTGTACTTGCCAGAAAGAGAGAGACAGAGAAACAGAAAGTGAGAAATTATGCCCCCTCATGGGGGATGGCCATGCCACAATCCCTTCTCCATTCTCCTCTTGGAATCTTGGGCATGCACGAACATACACCCAGCATGAGTTCAAGCCACTGGGTCCAAGACTCGAACCACGGTCGACTACATGTGAGTACAGTGACATAGCCATTACACCATCTGCTGGTCCCACCAGGGAAGTTTTTGACAGAATCATGTGAGGCTATGTCGTAAGCTAGAGCTATGCAAATATTATATATTATTAATCATAGTTATAGTAACAATATAATGATAAAGTTCCATTGCCATTAGCCTCTGTGCAACATCTGTTTTATATGAACCAGTATTATCAACATTAAGTCTATGATATTTTACAATGTTGCAGAAGACATTGATATGTACTCTCGCATGCTTTATGATTTCCTATTTATAAAAACGGGAAGTGTTTCTCTGAAGGTTCTGGTGAATTGTCCAAACCACAGGGCAGTGAAGGCGCAGAGAGTGGTTAGCTCAGGTCCTTCGAGCTCAGCTCCATGCCCTTCTGCAGGTGCTCTCTGCAAACAGGAGTAGGAACAATGGCTAGTGTCACATGGGGAGGGTTTGCAGTGGACTATAGGGATGAGGTTGGCCAGACTGCACCCCAGATACTGGCTCTGTTCCTCCATGCTGTCCAAACTCTGGACCTTGGGCCATTTACACAGAGGTAACAGCTATCTATACCTGAAATTTCCTCCTAGAGTGAATGTCTTTACTGGTCCTCTGTGCTGTGGTAACTGTGTCATCTGAACTATTTTCACTGAAGCAATTTTGTCCACTGGTTCTTTGGCAATGAAAAAAAAAAAATGTCATACATATCTTTTTGTGTCCCATGGTCATTCTGTGCTCAAGCAACTGGGTCACCTTGTCCTTCTGCATGAAGGTGTTCCTGGCTTTGTTCCTTTTGTTCTCAGGATCCATGTGCTCTGGTCCTTCCAAGTCTTATTTTTTATTATTTTTTTTTTTGGCATGCTGCTTTTTCTGAGCCTAATCTTACTGGGTACGGGCAATTTAGGAAGAGATGGGTTTGAATGAGGGACAAGAAAGTGGAATACGTAGAAGGAAAGGCCACTGCAGGATGTGCTGAGAAGCTGGCCATGGCTGTGGGTGACTGTCACTCATCCCACCAGAGCCTTCAGAAGAGCCTCAGGAAATGGGTCTTGGAACTGTCAGCTCAGAGAATAAAGGAGAACAAATGTATCTATCTCCTTCCCTCTTCCATTGGTCAAGGGTGTCCTTTGCTCTCTTATTTACCTCCATTGCCAGTCGCTCATGCATATAATTCAGCAGGTCCCATGGCTGCTTCTCACCTTCAAATCCAAGAAGCTTCTGGGCAGGAAGACGGTGGTAGAAGATGTGCACCCAGGTTGTGCACCATTGGGAAACCCCTGTGAGAATCTGGTCAAGACCCAAGCAGAACTAGGAGAGGTCAGAGGGGCTGGAGTAAGAGCAGAAATAGAGCTTGAAGGATGAGAAATGCACACAAGGTGACCCAGACTGTACCAGCCCCACGTGGTACCTCCAGAGACCAGAGACAGACATCCAGCCAGAGCTTCTGTGCCAGCATGTGAATTCACTGACTCAAGGCCAGAAGGTACTATTCCCTTGGTGGCATACCCTCAGAGCTGTGGCTAGGGAGGCATCTGCCTGGACCACTGCAGACATAGCCCCAGCTTTGATTCCAGGATGACCAGTTGTCTCTAAGCCCCAATTCTTAGAGTACCAGGAGTACTCTAAGTCATTAAAAACTTAATAATGTGATTCTGACAAAGTAACATAGTTTAGAGAACAGAGAGGCACTCAGCTGACTCAACAGTGTGCTCCAGGCCTCACCAAGGGCCACTCCTTCAAATGAAGGGGAGTGTTGAAAATGCAGAGCAGAGATTGATAATTATTTGAAACAAGCTTAAACATGTGGATTGCTCCAACAGCCTTAAATCACTCTGCCATATTTATATTTGACTAGTGTTCTACATAACAACTTCCAAATCAAAGACTTTTGAAAAATTTCAATCACTGTGTTTTGAAGTGATTGAGAGCTCAGGGCGTGAGCAGTGTAGAAATAAGGCATATTAACATTATTAGCGCGACAAATTTCCTGGAGTAGTTACATTAAGAAATGATCAAGGCCTTAGCCTCTCTGTAAAGGAGAAGGAGCAGCTTGTGGTTCAGGCCTTTGGCTTTGAAAGGATATTAACTGTTTTGATGCCGAGGGGATATCAATGGTCTGCAAATTGATCATTCCTAATGGAGTGTGTTGTTAAGAAGAGATCTTTTGTTATTTGAGGACAATGGAAGAGAAGCTAGAAAAGCAAAGGAAGATGGATGGAAACCATAAGACTAGCCAACTCTTAAATAGATCATACCATATGCCAGGTGCTAGTCTAAGAGCTTTACACATTTAGTAACTTATACTTATTCATCCCATAATTAACCAATCTTGTAAAGTAAATATTATTGTTACCCCATTTTATGAAGTGCAGGCCTAGTTAAGATCCTATATTTAGATAATGAAGAAGTTGGGATATAAACCAGACTCCCTCAAAGTGTACAGACTCACTCCAAAGTGCCTGCTTTGGAACGAAGGCAGAAGTCATTTTTCTGTCCCCACAATGTGCCAGAGACATTTTCTCCTTTGAACTTTGGAGAGCTTTCTGGGATTTTGCCTTTTTTCCAATAGATAAGAAAACAGAGGCCCAAACAGAATGGCTATAGTCACATGGCTTATGAGTGGTAAATACAGTAATTTAATGCAAATCTGTCTTTCTGGCTCTCTGGTTCCTAGTTAGGACATTTCTTAAAGGGCAGGGAAGACTTGTACAGAAAGAATTCAGTAATAACTTTTACATGTCAAAGTTTCAGATTCCATTCTTTCTCTTTGCTGAAAATAAAGCAACCAGCAAAGGGAACAATGAAGCCAGAGAGAGGTAGTTACGGGAGCACACTAGGGGGAGGTGAAGGAGGGGTCCCGGAGAAAGCAGACAGGATTGAGAGTCAGATAGGTTTGGTTCTGAATCATAGATTGGCTTCTTTGTCAGTATGGCCTTGGACAAATATAATTTTTTAATTTTTTTTAAGAGAGATTTTTGCTATAGGGCACATGCACTCACCAGAGACAGAGGGAGAAAGACAGAGACAAAAAGTGAGAAAGCACCCCCTACGGGGAATAGCCATGCCACAATCCCTTCTCCTTTCGGGATTTTGGGCACACATACACATGCGCTGGGAGCGAGTTTCAAGCCTCCAAGTTTGGGACTTGAACCATGGTTGGCCATATGGGAGTCTAGTGATGCTATCTGCTGGTCCAGAATGTTTTGAGTTTTATTTGGAAAAATAGGAGGAACAATGATCCCCTCTCCAGCTGATGAAAGGATTAATGGGACATGCACTCATAACACACCTAGCACCATGCCTGGTCTATACTAAGTGTTCAGTAATCATCAGGTGCCCGACTGCCATGACAGTGGACACTCCTGCCAATAATAAAAACAATAATAATTCGGGCTACCATACAAAACCATCTCACCAGTAGCCTCACCTCCCTGGTGAAAGTTAAAGTGTAAACTATTAACAGAATCTCAAAAGGTCCTTGCTATGGTACTCATATGAACCTCCATTTGGTACTGGACTTGGAAGGTAAAGGTTTCATAATCTCAGCATCCTAGCCCTTCCCATGGGTTGTATGTCTTCCTGAATGCATTTCTAGCATCACCCTCTTCCCTTTGGAGTGAGACAGACTAGATACCTTGCAGTCTTCACCTTAGTTCTGAGACATCCAGTCTTTTTTTTTTTTTTTTTCCTGGTGCAAAAGATGAGGGTTTCTATCCTTATTTCATAGGTTATTCCAAAAGAATTATGGAGAGCCTTCTTAACATTTTTGGTTATCCACTTCTAAATAATCTAAATTTAAAAAAATACTAGATAAAAAAAAAATGCGAGTTTTTTGTTTGTCTGTTTTCCCCTTCTCTCTCTTGCTTAAGGCAGGCTATAACTTTAAACAAAGCTTAAACCTTATTAGAATGACAGATACTCTATCTGTAATTGTCTATATTATCTAATTTAAACTTCATAATCGTCCTACAGGGTCAGGGTTATTATCCTTGTTTTATGAGTGACAAAATCCTCGGGACAACTTAACTTCATCCATGTTCTCAGAGCAGTTAAATTTAAGAAGATAACAACAGTTGCACAATTTTATTATTTTTGGAGTCATTCAATGATAAATAATCAGATCAAGCTGTGCTTCAGTTTCCAAATCTTTAAAATGAAAAAACTTGGACTGTATAATCGAAAATTATTTTCCAACTCCTGCATTCTAGAATTAGTACCAAGTTTAGAAAAGGCAAGAAAAGAAAATTAGTTAAAAAAAAAAATTAAAGCCAGAGATGATAGCAGACATTTTTCACTTAATCGCTGCAAAACAAGTGAGAAGCGTTTTAGCATACCCTTGAACAGAGGAGCGAATGAAGATTTAAAAAAAAAAAAAAAAGTTGAGTTGCCCCAAATCATGACCATTGCACACAGATCTGGAACTTCATTCCTCTGTCTAAGCACAAAACCCACCAACTTTTCTGTGATAGCCAAACGGGCCCTGATAATGCCAGGGCTGCAAAGACAATTTACCTTAAGAAGGTATTGACTCTGCTTTTCTTTCAGCCACCTACAGCTACACTGGGTTTGGGAGACTTGGGGGCCTTGGGCTGAGAATTGTCACTATAAAAGGATAAAATGTTGATCTGGGGGCAGCTATGGTGGCTTAGGCAGCAGGGACGCTGCTGTGTGATGCTTGAAGTATCTGCTGTACCCAAAAGGGAAGGCTCTGGTTTTGTGTCTGGGATCTACTGAACAACCAGGCACGCTGGAGGGGACATCTGTAATCCTGGCTGGACTGGGGGAGAAGAGTAGTGTAAAGACTCTATTGAAAGTGATTCTCTTTCTCTCTCTCTTCCTCTGAAAATAAATAAACTTAAAAAACAAAAACAAATACCTTATGGGCTGACTTGGTGATATAGCAATAATCTACTGCTCAAGAAAATCTAGATCCATATAGAAGACCATGGGTTCAATTCCTCAGTTGACCTATAAGTCTATAACCCTGGTTGGCTGGGAAGGCTTTGGGGCAGTGCCATGGGAGGGGGTGTGGATGGTGGGCTGAGATCCTATTAAACGTGTGAGACCCTGTGCTTCTCCTTTTTTCTCAGTCTCTTTCTCTTACTCTCTTAAGAGAAAGAAACTTTACAAAAAATTTTGACTTTTGTCAGAGACAATCGTACATTATGAACATTGGCATTATATGGTCAGACTATGTAGAATTACGCCAAGGACTTCCTGAGACAGTAGATTTTCTTAGTTCTGACAGGGTGCCCTTGAAGTGGTCTGATACAGAGTGCTACCTACAACATGCCCCATCACCCTTGGGAAATCCTCAGGACTCTAATCACATGTTTGATGCCTGCTCTCCCGGCTTGATGTGTTCTAAGCCTGTTGATAGAAGTGCCTATCTTGGATTACCAGCTCACCTAATAATGAATGAACTGGCCAGCCCGTCACATTTAATAGCTCCAGAACTCACTGGGTTCAGCTCGATTTTCCTCTCTAGATCATGGCACTCTTCACTAAGTAGTCTTGCAGTGGCTCATGCCGTGGTAGCTGCAAATGTATAGAGCTTTCCTTTCAGAATCTTAGTTTTATCCCTCAAAAGACCGATGTGTTCACCCGATGGTGCACAGCAGACTTTAGACTAGGTTGAATAAGAAAAGAATGATATAAAGTACAGGGGGGTCAAGAGGTGGCATAGTGGCTAAGGCACTGGACTTACATATGGCTGACCACAGTTCAAATCCTGGACCTGAAGGCTTACAAATCATGCTGGATGTGTGTCCAAAGTCCCAGGAGGAGAATGGAGGAAAAGGGATCGTGGCATGGCCATCCCACCCACCCTGGGGGGTGTGATTTCTCACCTTCCTTCTCGCTGTGTCTCTCACTCCAGCAAATGCACATGCTCTATGGCAAAAAAAAAAAAAAAAAAAAAAAAAAAAAAAAAAAAAAAAAAACCTTAAAAAAATAAAATAACGAAATAAAGTACAGGATAGCTAGGTTTTGGCTGACACTGGCATAAGGTCAGGGTTGTAAAGGCACGTCGTGGCAGGGCAGGGAGAGGATTTGGGGAGGGAGGAAAGAAAGGGACCAGCATTACAGCAGGTGGCCAGGACATCTAAGAGGTAGGTGGACTGCTGCATGGTTCAGGACCAAGGTTTTCAGTAGAGATTCTACTGAAAATCTCTACTGAAAACTAAAATACAGCTTTTATGTAGTATCTGTCCTTGAGATAAGTCTGGGTGTACCAAGGTATCAGTCTGGACACTAAGACAGTTAATGAGAAGAGCTGCTCTGCCTATCTGCCGTGCCTTCTGCCAAATATCAATGTGGTTGGCTGTATTCCAGGGACTTTAATGAGATTTTTGCATTTGTAGTAGCTGTAAGTGATCACACTTGTAGAATTTGCTGGACTTCTATCAAATTGTCCTGTGTATCACGTATGACCAGGATTCTTGGAGTGAAAATGGGATGAAGACACAGCTGGCAATCGATCCTGAGCCCCAGAGCACACACTACCATCACAGGACAAATGGGAAAAATGAATGTGAAAGTGCTTTGTAAACTACAAGTTGCTGTACTGAGGTGAGGGTCTTTATGCTGAATGTCACATGTAATCTGGACAAAAGTACTGGGGTGACCCATGGGACACCGTGCTACTTGAACAGTAAGTCTATAGGTTGGCTTGAAATTGTTTAAGATCTGAGCACAGAAAAAAGCAAGACCAGGCCCTTGAACTTTCAGCTGAGTCTAGAAATGCAGATGATTATTCAGTTTCATCTTTGTTTCTTTTAGGTTTTGTAAGAAAGGCTGGCTGTGTAAGAGACGAGATTCACAGGAGGAGTATGCCAATGAAGACAACCCAAGGACGTTTGCAACTCTCTCTCCTCCCTCATTTGTCATGGCTTCAGCCCTCTCCTTAGTCAAGTCTTTTCCTTGGCAAGTTTCCTGGGTCGACTTCTGTCGAAGTTGGATGATTATTGGGATATTGGATTCCTATAGCCCTGGACAGAGCCCAGAGTCCTGCACTGCTGTTCATGTTTGATCTCCCATTCAACTTTCCGGAAGAAGTTGGCTGAACCGAGGATCAAAGATTTCTCCATTTGCTTCCTCTTCTCCCCTATGACAGCCTCTGTGCTAGCAGTTTAGCACAGCAGCAAATTAACTCCTCAACTGATCATCTACTTAGAATGTCTTACATTCTTGCAGAAAGGGTAGCTTAGGAGGCGCCAAGATTGTATAGAAGGAAGTTTTTGTTTCAGCTCGAATGTGCCTACAGGTAAAGATATAGTTCAATTTTCATCCATACCAAGGGGTCCTCACAAGGGAACCTACTTATTCTGGCCCCATGATTTTGTTTTCTGGATAAAACTCCCTTTAGAGAGTACTCCATAAACAGAAAGAACTTGAGTGCTTCCATTGGGACATCTTGATTCCTGAAATGATCAGGCTAGAGACTTAGGAATTTTTAGCAATGACTGAGCCTGTGCAGAGAGGAGGCATATTCTTATACAAAGAAAATGTATAAGATCAGAGAATCATATTTTCTAGTTATCAATACTCTACTAATTAATTGTATCATGTTTTTCCCCTCTGGGCTTCAGTTTCCTGAGTCAGGTCATCATTCAGGAAAACAAACAAACAAACAAACAAACAAACAAAAAAACCAACTTCAACTGCTTACTGTGTGTCTGGCAGTAGCTGGTGTATGCTCAGAATGCTTGAGGTCTCAGCACTGCTCCTCAGCCCTTAATATGCTTACAAATCACCTGGGGATCTTGTTAAAATGTAGATTCTATCTCAGTAGCTCCAGAGCTAGACCTGAGGTTCTGTATTTCAGACTAGCTATGGGTGGTGCTCGTGCTGCTGGTCTTGAGAATACTCTTTGAGAAGGAAGGCTCTGTAGGAGCTGGTATTCTTGATTGATCAAGAGAATTTCCAACAGATTTTAGCATCAGTTTAAATGGAAGTCTCATCCATAACAGATAGACGTGGTATTATTCTGCTTGACAGAGGGTGTTGGAATGTGGTAGAAATCATTGGCTCTATCCAGCTCAGCCCCCCTCCTTCACCTCTGTCTATAGCCTCATTCACTGATGTGGAAACCCACATCGTACCTCCATAGTGCCACCGAGACCACGACTGGGGCGGCTTGAAGTCCAGGGCACTGACTGATCTGTAGATATGCCTCTCATATTTTGTGATGAGGATGGAAATGTACAGAGATATCGTCTACATTTTAAAGGAAGAAGCACATCCCCGGGATGGCTAATTTTATGTTTCAGCGTGTCTAGGCCATAGTACCCAGGTAGCTGGTCAAATACCAGTCTGAATGTTCCTGTGGATGTACTTTATTTTTTAAGAGAGTTTTTTTGTTGTTGTTGCTGTTGTTTTTGCTTTGTTTTGCTATAGGGCACATGTGCTTGCCAGAGAGACAGATAGAAAAAAAGTAAAAAATCACCCCCTAGGAGGTATGACCACACTGCAATCCCTTCTTCATTCTCCTCTCAGGAGTTTGGGCATGCACAGACTCATGCCCAGTATGAGTTTCAAGCCTTCAGGTCCAGGACTCAGACCATGGTCAGCCTCGTGGTAGTTCAGTGATGTAACCATTACACCATCTGCTGGTCACATGAGTGTACTTTTTAACGATGAGATTAAGCTTTAAATCAACAGACTTTGGGACCAGCAGGTAACAGGACGGTTAAGATGTTGGACTCCCACATGGCTGACCGTGGTTCAGGTCCTGGACCTGGTGGCTTGCTTTCTCACTTTTTCTCTCTCTCTCTGTCTCTCTGTTGAGTGCATGTGCCCTATAACAAATTTTTAAAATAATAATAATGAATAAAAATTTATTTTAAAAAATCAACAGATTTTGAGTAAAGCAGAATACCTTCCATAGTGTGGGTTGGTTGAAGGTCATAGAAGAAAACATAATGAGGTCCCCAGAGGAAGAAGGAATTCTGTCATCAGACTGTCCAGGCTCAAGACTGTAACATCAGTTCTTCCCCAGGGTTTCCAGCCTGTTGGTCTACCGTAAAGGTTTTGAAATTTCTAGCCTCTGTAATGGTATGAGCCAACTCCTTAAAATTCTCTCTCCTCCCACATCTCATTGCTTCTGTTTCTCTGGAGAATTCTGACTAATAACACAGAGCACAAAAGAGTTTACTGAAGTAAAATTCTTTTCTTTAGTTTCATGGACCTGTGACCATTTGATCCTGCAAACATGTAATCTGTGACCTACGTGTAGCCCTTGTGGCTTGAATCTGTGGACATAATTGGTCTCCTTGCCACATCCTCTCTTTCTTGCAGTAAAATGTGGAACCATGACTAGACCTGGGCTCAAAACATCTGGGTTGCTGTCTCAATCTACCATTAACATCCTGGGACCTGGGTGCAAGTCACTTTCCTTGACTGAGCATTGGCATCCTCCCTTATAAAATATATGATAATCCCTATCAGCAATTTTTAAATGACTGCCTGAAAAAAATGTTACAATCCCCTGTAAAAGGATCTTCTATTACCAGGTAAATTAGGAAAATGCCTTGCATCATTCCCTACTTAGAGAGTTACAATGAACATTTCTTTCAAGAACGCTGAGAAATCTCACAGCAAAGCCTACTGAAAAATTTTTCCTCAAGCTTACTTGATAGCCAGATACTAATACCTATTAAATCTTGCAGGAATATTTTAGAAAATGTAATACTGGATGGTTGTTGTGATTCTCTTCAGCCTTCAGATGATCTATTCTTTTTATCTAATTCAAAGATTCAAAGACAGAGCCAAGAGGAAAACTGGTCAAAACCTTTCCCATAATTTTTAAAGGGTATCCTGGTTTTTTACTTCCTTAAATGAGGGCCGTTAATAGAACCACATTGAGTTATTGTAAGGATTAAGTTAAATAATGCATGTAAAGCACTTAGCACAGAGCCTAGCACCTAGTAGGCAGCCAATAACTTTCTCTGTTTTAACTTAGAGCCAAAATTGGTCATATTTGAAGAGTTTAGCTCTAAGAGGAACTCAGGCATTCAACCCTTCAAACCAAACCCAAACCATTTTCTGCTTGGATTATTTTACCCTGGGTGAAGGGCGACTTCCAGGCATTTGAAAGTTCTGACATCTCTCTGGCAACCCAAGAGCATTCTGGAGCCAAGATACTAATGATTTAAGCATTAATAAATCCAGAGATAGGTCATTCAATTTTCTTTTAAATGCAGATCATAAAAGAGGGAGGAATATTTGGGTCAAGATGTACTGAGGGTTTTACTGAAGCTGAAGGCTTTGGAACATTTTTGCAGCCACTGGACTCGGTCTAGTGCTATACTGTATTTTCTCTAACCCAGTGCTTGGTGGGACGATATTTGAACCTTAGGAAGTATCCCATGTTCTTTCTGACCCTAAAAATACTCAAAGAAGCTACATTTTGTTTCCATCACCTTTTCTGCCTGTCCAAGGATTTCCACATCTACATTCTCTCTCCTACCTCCCAAAACCCACTGATGGAAGAAAGGTGGATAGAATTGCCTATTCAACAGACATGGAAACTAAGGCCCAGAAAGTCATATGATTTATTCAAAGTCCTAAAATTAATTGGTTGAAGAGCCCGGGTTAACCCCCCAGGGCTGGGCTCTGTCTCCTCGTCCTCACCCCTACACAGGTGGTCCCTGGGAGCAGGACCACAGCTCCAGGGTCTCAGCAGTGGTTGTGGGGATGCAGCAGATTGGTATGCAAGCTTGGTGGGCTCTGGCTAATCTTGCAGGGAACCCTTCAATCTGAATAACAATCAACAAGATTTTAAAGAAATTTGGGCCAATTTCCTGGAAGTCTATGATTAATCTAATTGCTGGGTTTTCCTCTGTTTTTGTTTCCCACTGTTAATTTCATTTATTTTTCTCTTTCTTCCCCGACACAGACTGCCTTGTCTCTGTACGCGGTTTTGTCACTGTTGTTATTTGTCCGTACATAGTTTATCATTGGCAATGCATTCAATGGGATTGTTGTACCCGATGTTTGGGGAAGGAGAATCTTTCAATAGAGACAACAGCGTGCAGCAGGAAGAAAGAGCACTGAGCTGAATTTCAGAGGTCCTTTTTCAAAGCCTCACTCTATGGATTCCTGCTACATCTCCCTGGCTCTTGACATGGCCCCTGACTGAAGAGACACTCTCTGCTTCTCCTGGCCTCTCCATTTTAGAACATCTGGGATTGCATGAGAAACCTCAGGGGCTGTGATGTGCTGTCAGTTGTTGCAAATAAGAAAGTTGTTCCAAAATAGATTTTGGTTAAAAAAAAATAGAAAATGCCTCCTTTGAGTAAAAAGATTCAGTTTTCTATAAGACGCATCCAAAGGACAAGGGATGGTGGTAATATTGTCAGAACAAAATGGACAAAGGCATTTCAGCCCTGGGATTGAGACAGAGGTTAAGGAATGAGATTGAGAGAGATCAGAAAAGTAAAAGGAAGTGTCAACACTGGCCATGGTTGTAGAGTTAGAAGAGCCAAAGGTGTTCAAAGAGGCCTAGATAGAGATATGGATGTTTTGGGGGCTGGCATGTGGCATGGTGGTTAAAGGCAACTGGACTCCCATATGGCTGACGGCTATTCAAGTCCTGGACCTGGCAGCTTGCTTTCTCACTTTCCTTCTCTCTCTCTCTCTCTCTCTTTCGTTCTCTTGCTCTTTCTCTCTCTGTCTTTCTTCGGTCAACTTCAAAAAATTAAAATAAAATAATAACAATGAGCAAAATAATAAAAAAAAATGATATGGATATTCTGGTTTGTCAACCAGGTGAATGAAAAGTGAACTCAACGTTTCTACTGCCTGGTTCTGTTACTTTGCATGTGTCTCACTTGGAAGTACCAGTTAAAAATTGGGAGACCACCGATGAGTAATTGGTCTAACAAAACAGCACTGGAAATGTTAAACTCTCTGAATATAGCAGAATGTCATTGCTACTAGAGACCGAGGCAACCAGGAGAGGAGAGCGTAAACTTGACTCTAAAGTAGTGTGTCACCCCCGGGACCACTTCTCTACCGTTGACACCATAGTTTCTACTTCACACCCCAAGGGCTTCCTAGGGAAATGTGCTCTGAAGCCAGTCCAGGTCTTGATTCTTTAATTAGTCTAATTCCTATTTAAGGATTAAAGGGGCTTTCTCCTTGACTATCTTGGAAGCCATCATATGGCCTTTCTCACCATCCACCTGCTAGAAAGCTGATGAGGCATTGAATTGTAGGTAGATAAACCAGGAGACAATAATACTACTGTCCCATAATGCCAGGCATATAGTGTGTGCCATGTATAGACTTGTCTTATCTTACTGAGCCAAATTTTGTAATAAATATTCATTTTATAATAGGGACCGTCCAGCTACATAATTTGCAAGGCTCAGTGCAAAATGAAATAACAGGGTCTCTCGTTTTAAGAAATCATTAACCCAGCACGGGGCCTCTCTGAACATAGGGGCCCCTGTGCAGATGCACAGATCACGTGCCTGTGCAATCAGCCCAGCCTATAGTTGTAACTGAGACATAGAGACACTAAGCAATGTCTCCAAGATGACCGCGTTATAAAGCGCGGGCGTGTTTGACTTTGATTGAAGAATCTGAACTCTTGAGTATGCTGCTAAACTGTCTCAAGCTAAATATGGTGACTGGGTGGATCTTCCAGCCCTGCCAACATTCCCCTGTGGTAGGCAACGCCGGGGAAAGCTGGTTGATCCCACTGAGGGGCTGCAGCCTGGTTGCACATTTGGCTCCTTCTCTTCTCAGGCAACATGAACAGCAAATATACAACTGTCACTGTGCAAGGCACTGGGAAGACATGAGACAAGAGGAAAGTGTACTCAGAGGTGAGCTAAGCTAGTCAGAGGGGTCAGAAAAGGTGACATTGAAGCAGAACCCCAGCGAGAAATAGGTGCCAGGCAGTAAATAGGGTCGGGGAGTGAAAGGAGGTCATGAGTGGTAGGTGGGGTTCGAGCAAATAAAAAAGCCATCCTAAGCCAGGATTTGCATTTACTAGTTGTTTTTGTTTTTTTTTGTGTTGAGATATACGTAAGATTGGCACAGGTTATAAAGCAACATGCCCCAGGGGAGTTAAAAATGAATGTTGCTTGTCTCATACACCAAGTGAGGTTCTTTGAGTTGGTCTTTCAACAAGGACTTGGGGTAGATGTGGATGGGCAGGGGATGGCAGAGAGGATTGCGGGGAGGTGTGCCAGATAGAACTAGCTCATCCAATTCAGGAGAAAAAACTGGGTCCAAGAGAAGGCTAGAAGGGCTAAGATGTCCATCTGGACAGGCAGATCCCAGAGAGTTTTCTATCAGAAGTAAATCTGGGCCCCAGACACTCCTCCTGGCTCCTCCTTTCCTCTCCAGCAAGAGCTTTTCTTCCCACTAACCCCTGGGGGCCGGCTCACCCTCCCACCTGGGCTCTATCCAGTCAGGCTCCACTCTTGCCAGGGGCTGGAGTGCTGGTGGCCGGCTCCCCAGCTCGTCTCCGTTGGCCTGAGTGCGTCCTAGCCCGCTCTGGATATTAGAGCATTCTCTCATTTGAAAGGCTCCTTTATTTTTAGTGCTAAATCAACAAAGCTGTTACTGTCATTTTCCATCAGACCGTCATCTTCCACGGATTCAAAATTACACTCAGCTGCAAACTATTGACACTCCTCTTAACAAAAAAATGGTTTTAATAAATCTTTACATTAGCCTATGAGATAAAAAAAAAATCTTTACCATGAAATATACAAGTGTATAAGTGTTTTATGAAAGTTTTATTAACTTTACAAAAGAAAAATTGGCAGTGGACCATGAACATCCTGTACTCCTAACACGTGGTTATAAATTACATGTTCTTTCCAATAACATCTGAAAAAGAGACTGTAATTTAAATTTCAAAACCACTTGGCATACCTACTATATAGTGCTGACATGAAGTAAAAGGAGGAACTGGAGGGGCCCAGACAAAGAAGGGAAATATAAAGACGTCCTTAGCTAAAAAGCTGCTGATGGGTACAATCCCCCCTCCAGCTGGACAGGGATCAAGTGCTCGCTTGTCATATCATTCAATGCACTGTTCAATCTGGGATTCTTCCTTTCAACAAAAAGAGAACTTAAGTGCTAGTAATCATCGCTTGCAGAACTTTATCTCCCAGATACCTTCTTTATGTCAGGATTTCTCAATGACCGTTGCCGCTGGCATAGAGATCAAAGTTGTTATTAAACACAAATGCAAACTCCAGCCCACGCAGGAGGTGGGAGCCATGGTGCACCTTCCCAAAGATGTAAGCCTGCCACTACTGTCGTGATTTTTCATCTTCTGTCCCTGCTACTTAGACTTTCAAGTCAACTTCTAGTAAGGTCTGTCCGATCTGGGGATTGGGGTTCAGCTTTTCTTTGCAAGTGAGCGCGCTGAGTGTCAGGAATACTTGGGGATGATAAAGTCACTTGGTGAGATGCTTGGCATTTGGAGAAGCCCTCTAGAAGTGAGCAGATGGCAGAGACCTAGAGGTAGCCTACAGAGTTCACTGCTCTGGGGAAAGCAGATATCAAGATGTCCAGATGTTGATATCCGGGATCTCCGCAGCACTAAACCTGCCTTCCAGGTAGCAACAGCGCAGAGAGGCATAATTTGAAGTCGTGGGAGCCTAGATTGAAGGCCTAGTTGCCCTAGTTACTAGCTGTATGACTCTGAGCAAGTTACCTAACTCTCCCTTCTCTTTGAGTCATGCTGATGACTCCTGACTGTCTGAAGCAGTTCACTTGAGTGTTCGAGCTCACCTTTTATACAGTCTAAAGATATGGCCCAAAGACCGTCACTTCCTGATCCAAGAATTTAGCATTTGTTGAAAATGGCTAATGATAAATAAGAAGTTGGGACACTCCCCAGTGTCCCTGCAGACATCATCCCCCAGTGCCCGAGATTCTGTGGTTTCATTCAAGTGGTAACGTTTCCAGTTTGCTACTAACAAACTCTCAGCCTCTAAGAGGTGTCCCCAGATTGGGGGCTCCAGGTCAGACAGCTTGGCCCTGAGAGTTATAAAGCAAAGCTGGGAAGCCCTCATAGTTGGGTAGTGGGTGACTCTGCTGTTTTTGAGTAGAGAGCCACAGACCGGTCTTAAAAGGAGCCCGGAGCAGAAAAAATTTAAATTGATTACCACTCAGATGAGAGACAGTTAGTTTTATGGCTCTGACAGAAACACCTGAGACAGAAGATGCCTGCTAACACACTTCCCTCTGCCTTTCATGCAGGTGTGGTCATTTTTAAACCTATTTTTCTTTTTCATTGAAATAAGTAGAAGAAGAAATCTCCATGCTGGAATAACTTTAGAGACTGCACTATCCAGGGCTCTGAAATGCTCTATTTCCCATTACAAAAGGGAAATATGTGCCCTTAATGGAAAAATACAACAACTTTTGACCAAATAAATTATTTTCTTCCAGTTCAAAATAAGTGACGGTCCTTACAAAGTAGAACTTGCCCTCCTTCCAAATGTGTTGAAGGAAATGACATGTGTCTCAGATGCAGAATTACAAGAACGTCATGCTAATCTGCTGGGGTGGCATTGCCCCAGACGAGGCAGCCAGACAATGGGGGGTCTCGCAGTGTCTGAGAACTGCTGTGACTGTGTGGAGGTCACACTCGGGGACCAGGCATTGGATAACAGTGGCTGGCCGGCACTGCCCAAACTTCATTATGGGGGGAAAATACACCCAGTAGCAAGATGCAGAAGATCTGAAAATCGGTGAGAAAAGTTCATTTGGACTGACGGGAACTTGATTAATTTTAGCCTGGTGTGTCGCTACTGCCTTCCTGACTTGGTCTTCAGAATATTAACGAACAGTTTGAGGACAAGGAGAAGCTCAGGAGATATACCTGGGGATGCTGCCCACGCCCCCCTTCCTAATGACAACAGTAGGGACGACAGCAATAGTAGCCACGGTCATAGTGATGTGGGAAGACTTACGTTTGTCGAGGGTGTGCCGTGCACCGGGCACTGAGGTGGATATGCATGATCTAGATGATTTCTTACAACCTTCCTCCTAAGTAGCGATTGTATATTCTTATTTCTAATCTGCAGAGAAAACCCCCGCAGCACAGAGAGGTAAAATGAGTCGTCCAAGGCTGAGGTCTGTACCGTAGGCACCTTTTACTTTCCATGGCCCGCTCAAACGTGAACACCCAGCAAATGTGCCCACCTGCAAGTGGGGTCCTCCCAAGAAGTGATCACAGCCCTGACTGCCTTCTTCCAGCCCCTCTGAGGACGTAGCTGAAGGTGGCCAGATTCTCACTGCAGGAAAAAGAGATCAAGCACTGGCACAGGGCTGCCCCAAGGGCTGGGCATGTGGCAAGGCAGCTGACCCAAGTTAGGGTCAGATCATCTTTATGAGGGAGCGAGAGAGGGAGAGGCAGCAGGTGGTGTAGTGGTTAAGACACTGGACTCCCACGTGGTTGACCACAGTTTGAGTCTCAGACCTGGCAGCTTGAAACTCTTGCTGGGATCATGTGCGTAAGTGCCCAAAATCCCTAGAGGAGGATGGAGGAGGAGGGACTGCGGTGTGGCCATCCCCCCTGGCAAATGATTTCTCACTTTCTATCTCTCTGTCTCTCTCTGTCTCTCTGGCAAGTGCATGTGTCCTATAGCAAAAATCTCTCAAAAATAAATTTTAAAAAGTGAGTGGGAGGGCTATTAACACGGACCTCACAGATTGGTATGAAACATAAATATCAAATTAAGCCAGAAAGTGCTGGAACTGAGTAACTTGCTAGTGGAGTGTTGCTATTTGTCTTGTTTTGTTCATTTGTTTGGAGGAACAGGGGAACAGGGCTCTGGGAGCCCCATTAGGAGGCTGAGTCATTAACCCAGGCATGAGACAATCAGAATGGCTGGGGCTACAAGCATACTGTGCAAAAGGTGGGGAGCATGTAGAGAAATAACACTTACTAAACACCTACTGTGTACCAAGAAGTGCACTAGAAATTTGCTTTCCAACATTTCTATTTTATTTTCATCACAATCCTTATTTCAATGTAAGGTCCGAAAAAACATGGTGATTGGATGGAGAAGGGGGGCTATTTATTCAGTGGCAGCTAGTAGGCGCCAATTGTTTTCCATTCAATATTTGCTGTATTCTTTTTACATATGCATACATACACGCACTAGATATATACACACACACATACACTCATACTAATTCTGGAAGTGCACTACTCTACTCTCCCCATTCTGTAGATAAGGAGGTGAGAACTGGGAGGAATTAACAGCTTGCTCAAGGGTACATAGCTACCCACCTGCCAGACTCAGGATTTGAACTCAGCCCTTCCTGGCTCCAAAGTCAATGTGTTTGTACCTCACTGGGTGTCAGCTAAGAAGAGGAACAGTCTGGAAGATGGTTTTCCTTCTCACAGTGATGCTCTCATTTTCCACACTTTTCTCTGCCCTTCTCGTATTACCTTAGGCCCCAAATCACACCCCCTCTCATCTCTAGCTTGCATCAGCTGCCAGGATTCCAGAGCCAGGTTAGGACAAAAGATGTCATTCAAAGACTGGAAGCCCAACAGTAGCTGTCCCCTCTGTCTGCAAAGCGTGAGAGTTCTGGGGGCCCGTGCTAGGCATGTAGACATTAGCTTGCTTCTCTTCTTGTGACTGTTCTCCATGCTGAGTACCACAGGCAGTGAGTGGGGTGGGAGCTGGGCTTTTGGCACAAAGATGAGAAGAGGGAAGGAACGTGACGGAGAAAGCAACCTGATTTGAGATGCAAATCTCAAATAGTAAACTCTCCTCTACTCTCCAACAGGGGTTTTTGACTTTGTATTGTTAACACTGATCTCGTTCTTAAAATGAAATGCTACTCAAAAGCCTGACACACCAAGCACACAAAAAAGATACTGCTTTCGTTGAATGGGGTTCGAGTGACCTGAGGTCTGAACATGGATTTCCCCAACCCTTAAACCACCTCCCAGAACTTCAGGGATTCTTTGGACCCAGTCTGAAAACCATGGGTTTGTTCTGTGACTCTGGATCCAGACTGTCCAAAATATGGATAATTACTGCACAAGGAAATAAAAGCCCTAATTCTATCATGATGCCTAGGTTCCTGAGGGACTGAGGTTGACTCCATGTATCCCGGCCATGAGACACAATTCTTCCAAGGAAAAAAGAAAGTGATCTCGCATCTGCTGAGCATCTAGTCAGTACCAGGTGTTTTGTGTTCACAGAAACATCTCAATTATTTCACACAAAAGTCTTGTATGAGAGGGCTTCTTCATGCCAGCACCCCATTTCTCAAATCACTTAAATGCTGAAGAGTTAGGTGATAGGGCCCAAGGTCACACAGCAGAGTGGTCAGCACAGGAATTCAAAACCACACCTCTTTGCGGGAAGGAATATACTCCACTGCAATCTAGTGCTAAGTGGCATTTCGCCTTACAGGAGGAGGCAGAGGCACCCAGTTTCTCAGGGCCCCAGGGTCCTTTCTTCCAGCACCAGCGTTACAAAAGGAACAAGGTCTGTACAATGTGAGGTCATGCAGAGGGCGCTGGAGGAGCCGCAACACAGATGCCAGTCCTGGCTCTACCCTGATTTACCAGACCAGGGACCTCCCTAGCCAAGGTACAGAGCTGAGCCGAGGACTAACTAGGTAGGTGGGAAAGATAGTGCTTTGGAAACGAAGTTTCTGTGAACAGAGGAGTGGATTTTAATAGGTGGGTTCTGAATAAGACCAATTGCTAAATCAGTTTCAAATGACTTAGCATCATTCTATCTCAAAAAGTACACCTGCTGTGAGCCATAGAAGCCTGCAGCAGGGGAAAAGCCAGGGAGTGAGAGCCCAAAGAACTAGGATAAATTCCTGCCCCAGCACCTGCTGGGTGACCTTAGGTAAAGTATCCCACTTACCCTTTTTGATCCTGAGTGTTCTCCCCCATAAAATCCTCATCTCATAGTGTTATCATGAGAATTAAAAAGTGCAAATGTAAAGTGTTGAATACAGCCTTGCAGATAGGATGCACGCATTACACATAAGTCCCTGTCCTCTGCTTTTTCCTCTCCACTCTCCAGACAGAAAAATAAAACATTGAAAGTAAGTGCTAGTTTAAAAAAAAAAAAAGTATCCTTTAAAATCCAGATTAATTAATACCTCTTAGAACAAATCTGTGAGCCTCTGAAACGAAATTACCACTACCTTCAAGTTATCGGGAGACTTTGTATTTGCTTCTATTACTCAACATAGTAATATTACTTCTACACCATACTAGACTGTTTATATGTCCCCTTCCTCAGAAGACTATGAACCAACTGGTTGGAGCCTGGCACATACAAGTTCACTATATGCTATTGGAGGAGATGCATTTATAGTCAGTAAGCCCTGAGTAACCATCAGCCAGCACAGGACTGATGACTGGGAAAGGGAGAAGGTTTCCACCCACAACCTGACCATTCAGTCTGCTCTCCAGAGAACCCTGTGCTATTAGCCCTTTTTTGTGAAAAACAAATCTACATGGCCCTTAGAATAAAATCCTGAGGATCTGTGTGTGTGTGTGTGTGTGTGTGTGTGTGTATGGAAAAAACTCTGGGATATTTTTGGCACTAAAATTCTTGGGCTTTTAAGGAGAAGCTTGTTCTCCATCACTACAACCAATACGATGGAAACATAATAAAATGCCAGCCCTACTCTGAGCCAGATTTTTTTTTTTTTTTTTTTTAATTCCAGCCCTACCTGCGTAAGGAACTATACTATGCCAGGATTAATCTGCAGAGAACACTGGAAAGAGCAAGGACTTTACAATCATAGTTTCTGGTTGAGCTCAGTGCTGAGCCCCGGGCCAAGCTGGCTCATCTGTAAAATGAGATTGTGGGGATCCACCTTCCAAGCCTGCGGTAGGCAGAAGTGAGGCCGTGTAAGATGCGTGATTGGCAGAGTGCTGGCACACCGCAGCGCCTCTTTCTATTCCTAGGTTACCGACTGAATCCTCACAATGGTCTATTATATTGTCAGCCCCAATTTATAGGTGTCTTGTGTTAAACTCAACTTGTCTTGGGGACCCCTTTGTACCTGGAGTCCTTCCACAACAAACTGCAACCTAACTTTGGACATAATCAGACTGAAAGTCTAGTTGGGAATGTATTTGTTTGAACCAAATAGCTGCGCCTCACTGATTGGCTGTGTCTCAGCTAATCACTGATTGGCTGAACTTCAGCTAATCATAGGCTGCCAGCTGATCAGACCCCGCCCCAAGTAGGCAAACGCTGAGCTGTAATTGGTGAAGCTCTCTGTCTATAAATGCCCCCAGGGCAGGGCAGAGTTCTCTGAACTACTTCTGGTGGAGAGCTGTGTGATTTGCAAATTGTTTTTGTTCAATTAAACTATTATATTTACTTTGTTGCAAGTTTTCTTTAAACACTTAGAAGTGTGTTTAAGGTGCCTCTAGGTAGGCAGTGGAACCCAGATTGGAAGTCCAGGAGTGTTGGATTCGAGAGTCCATATGATATGTTCCCTTCCTTCATATGGAAGTCTAAACTTTCTCTGTGGATTTTTCTCTTTAACCGTTTTCCAGGGATTTCTTCTTGGCTAGTGCCTGGGTCCTTCCTTTTGGTTCTACTATAGTCAGAAAAATCCTGGACCAGAGACAGGCCAAGTCCTATTTGTTTTGTTTGAATGAGTGATTTTACTTATTATTTTTACTTTCCATTTTGACCAGAGAGAGACAGACAGAGAGAGAGAAAGTGAGAAAGCAAGACTCCAGGTCTGGGATTCCAACCTTCTTCAGCCACGTGGGAGTCCAGTGCCCCACCACTGCACCACCTGCCAGCTTCCAGGTATTGTTTTGTCAAAAGAACCTGATTTGCTCTCTGAAGAGGCTGGGCCTCTCAAACTCCTTTTTCCTCATCAGGCAGTGTGGAAGGATCAAAGGGGGCGGGGAGTAAGCACAGTTCTGATGAGTATGGAAACTGGCAGCAGCAAAGCTGCAGAGGGGAACACCAAGCTGGCAGAAAACCCAGGCTCCAGAAGTGTGAGGCATCTCAGGAGCGCTTCCGCTGGGCAGCCTACTCCCCCACAGCTCCTCTCCCAAACTCTCTGTGGAGCCAGGGAAACGAGTGGTAGGTGCCAACTGCTTCTCAGGGACTACCAGGGCTCAGGGCGGCTGGGGCCGCAGGGCAGAGTAGACACTGTAGTGTGTGCCCTCTGCCCTTTCAAAGACCAAGTCTCAGGTGCCATGGCTGCTGAGGCCCTCTCTGGGGATTGTTCTCAGCAGCAGGGCACTGTCCCACCCAAGGTCACATCTCTTCACTGGAGGCACAAAACCTCCGCCCCCAACCTGGAAGTGTCACAGCTCCCCACGGGGTCTGCTGAGGCCACCGTCCCTCTGTGCACTCCATCTTTCCTCCTCTGGTGGTCTGATCTCAGAGTCTGTTTCCCAGGAAATCTACCTAAAACCCAGGTGACTGGAAATAGAAAAATGTAGTTCCACATTCTGTTTTGTTACCAACGTTGTCACATAACCTTAGGCAAGTCCCAGCTTCTGTCTGGGTCTTCAGGGCAAAGTGAGCAGATCTGACCTGAAAGTCGCCTCCAACCTGCACTTCAACTTACACTATCTCTAAACTGGGCTGCAACATGAGCTCAGAGCAACCATATCTGAGATTTGCTTTCTCCTGAGCAGGGGCCCATGCATCCCTCATGCCTGTGACTACCTCAGGTTAGTTCTCTTATTTCAGAGTACTCATCAATAATGGCCCTTCCAGTCTCAGAACTGTCTTGGCTTGGATGATAAGTACCAGGCTTTGTGAAGGGCAGCAAAGAGTTAAGGCAGCTCCCAGGGTGCCAGACAACAACCTCATCAACAGGCTGTGATTCTGATTAAACAGCTGTGTGCACGGAGCTATAGGATCTGGGGGTGGAGGGGAGGTGAAAAGTGTGGGGGAAGGAGTATTTGTTACTAAACATGTCTGAGGATATATCTGGTGTGTGTGTGTAAGTATGGTTGAGCGAGTGCACACAGGCACACTGTGTGTGTGTGTGTGTGTGTATGACTATGACCACAGGAAAATGTGTATGAATAGTAATTAATATATGTATGTGTATGCAAGTATGCATCTCTGAAGATGAATATACAGCCTGCTGAGTGAGTGAAGCATTTGCAAAGTGCTAAGTATTTTAAAATAGTCATGATTAAAACGTATAGTGCGGACACCAGCAGATGGCTGTGGCCGTGTGTGCAGGTCCATGTGGAGGAGAAGGGCTGGGAGGCACAGGGATGTGTGTTGGCATGTGTGAAACAGTAAAGCCACCCAGGACAACCCACCCATTCTACAGACAAGCAAGCTGGGGTTTGTAGGAGTGACCCACCCAAGGTCCCATGGTGCACTGTGTGGCAGGTTGGCTTATTCTCAGCTTCAGCCTTCCCTCTAGCTCTGTGACTTGCAGTAGAGTGGACAGGGTCGAGTTCCCTGTCTCATTACTGTCAGCCTTGACCATGGGACTTGTTTTGACCAGTGGGATCTGAGAGGAAGTGAAGAGGTACTAGTTAAAAGCCAAGACTTCCAGGGGTGCTTGCGTGTGGGTCATCACTGTAAAAACTTGCCCCAGGGAAGACGCTGCTCCCTGAAGGATGAGAGGCCTGTGGAACCCCCTGAATGCAACGTGCAGCCTGGAGTCAAACCCAGCTGACCTGAAGCCTGACGCCCCAAGCTGCCTCCAGCATTTCCCAGTCAAATCACAGTTGATGTACATTCATGCACGTGTGATAGAAATGTCCGTGTGAGGCACCGGGATTAGGGAGTGCCTGTGTTGGAAACGGCAGGGCAATATACCTGATGGGATGGCTTTGGGTGTAGCCCTGGTACTTGGGCTCCTCAGCTTATCTGGGGTCACCTCAGGAACTGGGTCCCAACCCTGAGCTGATAATTTGACTAATCTGAGTTATGGCCTGGTACTTAGAATTTCTAAAAATGGAGAACCAGCAGATGGCATAATGGTTATGTCACTGGACTCCCACATAGTGGACCATGGTTCACGTCCCAGACCCAGCAGCTTAAAACCCACACTGGGAACATGTGTTTGCATGCCCTAGATCCTGAGAGGAGAATGTAGAAGAGATTGAGGTGTGGCCATCCCCTTTGGGGGTGATTTCTCACTTTCTGTCTCTTTGTCTCTCTGTGTGTCTCCAGCAAGTGCACAAAATCTCTCTCTAAAAAAAAAAAAATAATAATAAAAATAAAAGAGAAAGAAGAAAAAGAATTTCTAAAAATGCCCAGAAAATCTAAATGTACCAGCAAGTTTTGGGGCTCACTGCCCTACAGCACAGGGGGAAGGTGAGATGAGGTGCGAGAGGCAAGCACAGGCTTGATGACGTTGACAAGTCATCAAGTTTGGACTTTGTTCTGAAAGGGACGTGGAACCAGTGAAGGGTTGTGAGGAAGATAAGGACATGTTTATGGTCGTGGTTTTTCTTCTTCTTCTTTTTTTTTTTAGAGAGTTTGTTTTGATTTGTTTTGCTACGGGGCATATCCACTCGCCAGAGATTCAGAGAGAAAGTGAGAAATCACCCCTCCTCAAGGGGCCACACAGCAAGCCCTTCTCTAGTCTCCTCCTGGGATTTTGGGCACACACGCACATGTGCCTGGTGTGTTTCAAACCTCCAGATCCAGAATTCAAACTGTGGTTGTCCACGTGAGAGTCCAGTGCCTTAACCACCATGCCACCTGCTGACCCTACTGTAGTCATGTTTTACAAGAATCATCCAGGCAAGTCCAGGGCACCTTCATTGGCTGGGCTCCAGGGTTTCCTGGTGACCTCTGCCTGATAAAGGTGGTATTCAGACTCCTCCCCGGGCACTCGCTCTTGCTCAGAAGCCATCTCCAGAGCATTCAGTGGCCCACACACTCGGCTGGGCCCTCGGCTACCGTCTCAGAAGAGGAGGAAGTCAGAGCAGACTTCACCACCTACATAGGAGCCTCCTCCACCATGAAATATTCCTGGACTCCCAGGACTTCAGACAGAACAGCTGCTTCCTTCCTCACAGCCCTAAGGCCTGGTCTTTGTTCTCTTCTTGTTTTCATGCAAGCTATTGATATCCGAGTCCTTCTCAGCCTTTTGAACTCCCACAATCTGAGATCCCACCCCTCCCAATATCTCTCCCCTAGTGGTGCCAGGCGGGCTGAAGGCACCAGGTAGTATCAGCTGAATTGGCCTGAATTTCTTTTTCTTTTTTTTTAAAGAATTATTTTATTTAATTTTATTTAGTCATTCATTTCTTTTAATTTGACCATAATGAGAGAGAGAGAGAGTGAGAGAAAGACAGCAAGCCAATCAGGTCAGGGACTCAAACCATGGTCAGCCTTGTGGGAGTGTCCAGCACCTTAACCACTATGCCACCTGCTGGTCCGTTGACCTAAATTCCTTACCCCATGAGCTGAAGGGACAGCAAGGCCAGTGGGCTGGCTCCAAGCCCTGGAAAGAGTCTCTCACCAGCATTTTCTTCTGCTCGTATCCCCACCCCAAGATTCCCAAGGATGCTCAGCCTTTGCCCTCCCTGGGGGCTCAGAGACAAGCACAACTGCTGGAATGTTTTTGCCCTCTCTTATCAGGACGAGGCCTGCTCCACAGGCCCCAGAGCCCTGAGAGGTCACAAACTTTTTCTTGTTTATGTCTGTGACTTTCCTGAGGCTCTTCACTTCTTGACAATGTCATAGAGCAGGCCTGCTGTCTGGAATATGTCTGGAAAGTGGCCAGTCCTTCAGGGGCAGGGAAGAGGAGCCATCACTGATGCTGGCGGTGCATTCCAGGCCAGCCCACGGTCAGTCTGCTTTCTAACTGGAAGGCTGGGGATGAGCATGAGCACAAGACATAGCATTGAGGGTCAAATGGGGCAGGGCAGGCTCGAAGGGCCCCACCCACCTTGATTCTACTAGATTACCTGTAATGACCAGCTCTTAAACACTTCGATATTGGGTCAGCAGGTGGTATGGTGGTTAAGGTGCTGGACTCCCATATGGCTGACTTCGATTCATGTCCCGGACCTGGCAGCTGGCTTTCTCACTTTCCTTTTCTCTTCCTCTTTGATGACTATACCAAGCTAAAAAAGAATACAAATAATTAAATAAACATAAAAATAATTCTTAAAAAAAGATATTTGGTGGTGGGGTGGGGAGAGAAGAGAGTAAATGGGATAAAAAACTCTCTGAGTCCTTGCTCTGTGCCTGACACAAGAGAGCAACACGTGCAAAGGCCCTGTGGTAGGAATATGCATAGCATGTTCTAGGCCTGCTCAAAGGCTGGTATCGCTGGAGTAGACTGGGCAAGAGGAATAGTGTTAGGACCTGAGGTTCGGAAGGTAGAAGAAGGCAAATCCTCTGGAGCCATGATAAACACTGTGGCTATCCCTATTTTTTTGTTTCTTTCTTTCTTTCATGAGTGAGAGTAAGAAAGCGCATCTCTAACAGGATCTCAACCCATGATTCCACTCCAGTCCCCACTAGCCTGGAGCTCTGGCACACGCACATGTAGTGTATCCAGGAAGGTCTCCAGAAGTGAATCTGGACCCTTCCCACTCAGTCCAGCCTTGCAGCATGTCACGTTTTACTGCTTTGTCGTTGTCCAGCCCCTGTGGCTTTTACTTTGAGCAGGCAATTGTATGGCCTGGTTGACTTTCCTAAAGGATATTCCTGGCAGCTTTTGGGGGGGGGGGGGGGTCACAGGTATCCCCCTGAGCTCCATGTGGGGCCCTTTCTTCTGTCTTGTTTTCATAAGTTCTCTGGCACCCCGCATGTGCCTCTCACGGAGTAAGCATTCAATAATCATTTCTTGAATGTCTTGGCCGGAATCCTGTCCCCAGCACTCACTTAGGCTCTCTGTGAGCGTTGACTGCCACCACGATGAACACCTTGTCTAGGAGCGTCTTCTCTTGTGAGTTCTGTTCTCCAGATGTCTGATGTCATATGGTGCCTCCAACGGCTGGCAGAAGCACAGCTGAATACAAGGCTGTGCACATCTGGTTCGCACATGTCCAACCACGGACTGGATAGGCAGCCAGGTATCTGTGAATGGGCTATAAGCAAGCAGGGGAACGGGGGAGGCCTAAGGGCTACCAATGGACAGCGAGTCCAAGTGGTTTTCTGGATGGTTTGTGGTCATTCTTCCTGAGTGGGTGGAGTGTCTGTGACACGGCCAACAGGCCAGAGCACCTCAGTTCACCCTAAACACAAGATAACCTTATACAGCTAGCAGGACCCTGGATGCCTGTTTGTTTGAGCCTGTTTCTTTGCCTGTAAAATGGAAGATCTCTGAGCTGGAAGAACTTAAAAATCATTTGGCTGAAGGGCCTCATCACACAATGGGGGAGAAGCGTGATCTTAGATCTTTCATTTTTCTGGGTCTCAGTTCTTTACAAAATAGGGATGATTCCCAGATCTCTTTCTCTCAGTCCCAAACAGAGGGAGAAGGAGTTCCTTCCCTCTGAAACTCTAGCTAGCCCCCTTCTTTGCCTGGGAACAGACCGTGCCTTGCATTTCAGTTGGTTCTGGAAAAACTTTGACTCTTTTTTATTTATTTTTTTCTCTTTTGTATCCTTCCTACTTTTTTTGAGAAGGTTACCCTCTTGAATAAAAATAAAGACTCTTGGGTGCAATTAATAATTTTAAAATGTGACATTACTGAGGCTATTTCTCCCCCAAGTGGTCTTCAGTTACAGGCATAGGTGAGTTTTCAGGGTCCTATTTTAAGCAGTAGAGTAGCCAGTACATTTTAGGGAAATTCTTTAAAAGATAATGCAGCACGTGAAAATCCCAGATGTCTTCTGTGTTCTCATTGTCTCTGAGCTGAGTGGGGAAGTAAAGTGTCAATCGGATCTCTCTGGGGAAGTGAAATTTAGACCAAAACACTTCACTGGGCTCTGTTAAGAGTTCCAGAAAGAAGGGTATTTCCTTCCTGAGAAAGTGTACAGTCCAAAGGTGCCTGAAAGAGGAGACCATCTGGGGATAAGAAGAAGGAAAGGGCTGAGAGGGAGCTTGCATTTTACCACAAACCCTCCTGGAGTGTAAACGCCTAGTGGAGTATGACCCAGTGGTCCCACCGCCAGGCATATACCCAAAGGAGCGGAAGTCAGTGCCTCCTAGGGTATCTGCACCCCAATGTTTACTGCAGCACTATTCACAATAGCCAAGAGGTAAAATCAACCCAGGTGTCCATCAACAAATGAATGGATAAAAAATGCCATATATGTGGGACCAGCAGTTAGCATAACGGCTATGTCGCTGGACTCCCATGTAGTCGACCGCGATTCATGTCCTGGATCTGGTGGCTTAAAACTCATGCTGGACACATGTGCGTTTGTGCCCAAGATCCCAAGAGGAGAATGAAGGAGAAGGGATTGCGGCATGGCCATCCCCCCTGGGGGGTGATTTCTCACTTTCTGTCTCTCTGTCTCTCTCTGTCTTTCTGGCAAGTGCACACACGCTATGGCAAAAACCTCTCCAAAAAGTTATATATGTATGTGTATGTGTCTCTACACACACACACACACACACACACACATACATACATGATAGAATACTATTTAGCCATTAAAAAGAACACAGTCCTGCCGTTTGAGTGAACCTGGGGCTATCATGTCCAGTGAACTATACCAGACACAGATATTCTCTATCATGTAGAAACTGAAAAATAATCTTAGAGAAGTAAAGGAATAAAGAATGACTCCTATGAGACCAGCAGTTGGCATAATGGCTATGTCACTGGACTCCCATGTAGTCAACCACGGTTCAAGTCCTGGACCCGGTGGCTTAAACTCACACCGAGCACGTGTGCATGCATGCCCAAGATCCGGAGAAGAGAATGTAGGAGAAGGGATTGTGGCATGGCCATCCCCCTGGGGGGGGGGGTGATTTCTCACTTTCTATCTCTCTGTCTCTTTCTGTCTTTCTAGCGAGCACACACGCCCCATAGCAAAAACCTCTCCAAAAAGAAAAAAAAAAAAAAGAATGACTCCTAGAGGCTGAGAAGGATGGAGGGAGAGGGGATAAAGGGTTGCTGATTCAAGTAAACAAAATTACACATAGAGAAGAAAAAATAATTTCTAATGTTATGAAATAGGGGAGGGTGAATAAAGTTAACTTCCTATATATCTCAGAATAACTGAAAAAGAGGATTTTGAATATTCTCAGCACACAGTGATGACAAATGAGCAGATGGTAGATATACTAATTACCCAGGTTTAATCATTACACATTGCATTCTTTAACTGAAAAAAATCACTTTGTACCTCACAAATATGTACAATAATTATGTCGATAAAAATTGTTAAAAAAAAAAATAGATCTGCCTGGATTAGCACTTCCTTTAGTCACCCCATTTAATCCTCACATAAACTCTTGAAGCGAGGTGGTATTTTTTCTGCTTTGTAAATGAGGAAACTGAGACTCAAAGAGGCACCCACTGGGAGGTGATGAAATGAAGACATCAGCCCATGCTCATAGCCCTAGTACTTCCTTGGCCTATCCAGACAACCTATAACATGGTTATGCCACGAACCCTGGGCCTAAACAGCCACTCGTTTGCCTTGAAGACCTTGGGGAAGTTGCTTCACCTCTCTGTGCCTTGGTTTCCTTATCTAAAATGGGGCTTATAATGGTAGCACCTCACAGGTGTGAGGATTTGGAGAGCTAATGCATGGAGGGGTCAGATGATGGCACAATGGTAAAATGTAATGCTCTATGAGGCAATCCTACATAAGAAGGTACCTAGTTCAAGTCCAGAGACCTCCCTGAGGAGGATGGACACATGCTTGCCCATGGTCTGGCGCTGACTGAACTCGGAGTGAATTGTGGTGTCAAGATCCTGTTGAAAGACCTCTCTCTATCTCATGCATGGAAAAATAAATGAACTTGTAAAAAAAGATAATGCACAGAAAACCTCACGTGCGTTAGGTATATGCATGCCTGGCACATGGTGAGAGTGACATGACACTAAATTAGCTCTTACATATTCTGATTACCCTGATATGAGCTGCAATGGTGCATCTAGGAATATGGAGACATAGTGAAATAATCCTTGCTGATTACTCAGGGCTCTTCAATGCCATTTCTCCATCCAAGCCACTTCTAAGACCTGACACCTCCAAAGTCTTCTTTGCTGTTATTTCCTCCTCGTTTCTACTCCAGTCCTTTATGATCTGTGGTTTTGCCTCCCCATCTTTCACTCCTTCCCTGTACTTTTTTAATACTCAACATGAACTTGGAAAAACCATTGTTAATTCGACCACCGCTCTTGTCACTTAACATCCACATTGATCAGAAAAAGATTTGTAAGATGTCAAAGGCTATGTTTCTCTATCTGTAAAATGGTAGTAAGAACTGCATTTCTCAGATGACTGCTGGGGTAACTAAATGTCATTAATGAATGCCAAGGTCTTAAATGACTAGCTGCTTGTTCAGTTTTAGCTTTTATTACTATTTTTGATTTCCTTTTCTAATTTCTACTCATTATTTTCAGATCCAGCTAAAATTCTACATTCCACTTTTATCTTCTCTGTAGCTTTCCCAGAGTTAACCTTCTTTCTCCTCTGAACCCCCTGTGGCAGCACCCATCAGAGACTGAGGGGCTTTTTGGTCTACTTTCTACTTCCCAAAGAGCAGGGACCAGATCTTGTCAATCTGCAATGAGAATGGCTTTCTCTGTATAATTGGATCAAACTAGAGGTGTTTGCCTTGTCTTCTGGGTATGGTGGTCCTGGATCTTCTGTTTTTAAAGAAAGATAACAGATCAGAGATGATTTAGGCAATCTTCCCATTCTACTGAGGAGGCCATGGAGATCTGGAAACAAAAAATGAATCTCCTAAAGTTACAAAACCACAAAGAATCAGCATGGTATATCAGAAAGAGCAGAGGATGTGAAATCAGAGAACAAATACTCAAATTTAAGCTCCTCTACTAACCACCCTGACTTTGGGCATGTCTTTTAACCTCTCCGGACCTTGGCTTCCATTTCTGTTGAGTGGACATAAGAACACATGCCTTATAGGCTGTCATATTTCATGAGAAGGCAGATATTTTTTTTTTTTTTTTGAGAGGTTTTTGCTATAGGGCGCGTGCGTTCGCCAGACAGACAGAGAGAAACAGAGAGACAGAAAGCGAGAAATCATCCCCCAGGGGGGATGGCCACGCCGCAATCCCTTCTCCTCCATTCTCCTCTCGGGATCTTGGGCACACACGCACACATGCCCGGCGTGAGTTTTAAGCCACCGGGTCCGGGACGCGAACCGCGGTCGACTACGTGGGAGTCTAGCGACATAGCCATTACGCTAACTGCTGGTCCCAAGGCAGAGATTTTTATGGCATAGGATGAAATAATTATTAATATTCCATAGGGTTGTTATACACTAGATAAGATCATTTGTCTTCCACTGTTCCTTGGTAACTTGCTTTTCTCTGAACAACTGGATTTCAATAATGCCCTTCAGGGATTTTTAGAGCCCATTTCTACCCATAACCATGGTGGTCAGCTAGACTTAAAATCCAATCCCAACTTAGTCTATGGAGTTACAGTGTACAATGCAAAGACAGTGCTGGCTCTAGGCAATGCCATGTCTACACCCATCTGATTTGGGTCTCTTTTTCAGAGAAGATGATTTACTCCTGTACAGCATATTTCATGTCTTTAAAAACAAACAAAAGATGTCTTGTCTGGATATTCTACCAATACTAATAGCAGTCCCTATGCCATAGCCACAGTGGAGGCCAAGGTAAATGCTCTCTTGGAAGAGGTATGCGTCCAAACTTCTTATTACCACTACTTGACTGGAAAACCATGTGACTCTGGCTCAAGGAAAACCTCAACACTCAACTCCTTTTCTTTTCTTGAGTGTCAAAGATGTGTGTACCTCCTCACTCACCAACCTCCCTGACACCAAGATCTACACTGAGGGAAGGTATTGATCACAGGTGGCCTTATCTAAACCACCTGGGACCCTTCCCTCAGCAAAGGCAGAAGTGACCATCTAAATTGGCAGGGTCAGGTATCCCAGAGTTGAAATGACAGCCCAGATACCTTTGGCAAGTTCTAGAATCTATACTTCATTCTTCATAATCTGAGAGATGCTGAGAGAGAAACCTGGATTTGCTTGCTCTCTCTTTCTCCTTTAATTTGCCAGAGGGGATGTCCATTCTCCAGAGACAGAGAGAGTAATAAAGCATACTCCATGGGGAAATAGACATGCTGCAATCCTTTCTCCTCCATTTCTCTCTCCTTTCAGAATTTTGAGCATGAACATATATTCTCAAGCCACTGGGTCCTGGACTCAGACCACACAGTCGGCTAAGTGGGATCCAACCACTTTAACCACCATGCCACAGGCTGGCTCTGGATTTGCTTTCAATGATATTATTCATTGAGTAAATATTATCCTTCAATGCTATTATTCAAAGAATAAATCATTTCAATGAACATTTCTGAGTGGCAGCCATAACAATGATCCACTGGGCATAGTTCATTTATCCCACAGAAAGTCCAGGCTGTCTGTTGAGCATCCACCCATGTTCAGAGATTGATTTACGACTGTATTGGTAAGGAGACATTGGTTGCAATAAAAACAAAACAAAACAAAACAAGCAAACAAAAACCACCTCTGGCTGATGTAAGTATATGGGAATTTACTGGGAAGACAATAGGAGGTCAATGAATCAATGGTAAAATTGGAGAAGCAAGTTTGAAAATGGACCAAATAGTGCAGAATTTGGAATTACAGGGAATATTTTTTTATAGCAGAAGTCAGATCAGGGAGCTGGGAGGGTAAATGCCTTTGGATCACCTCTTTCATCTTTTTGATATTTACCCCGGAATCAGACTCCTCAGTGAGAGTATCGCTGGCTAAACTTGGACAGGTATCTGCCCTTGAGTTTGGCAGAGAAGACTTTAGGGACCCCTGTGACTTCCATGGAGGAAGAGGAGGCATCTGGATTTACCATTCTACCAAGACTGCGAATAGTAGGGGAAAAGTTGTTTCTCTTAAAAATGGAGATCTGTTTGGGATGGGGAATGGAGCCAAACAGACAACTTGTTTTCATAATATAGAATGTGTGTGGG
The DNA here is from genome assembly GCA_026018925.1 of Tupaia tana. Taxonomy (NCBI): domain Eukaryota; kingdom Metazoa; phylum Chordata; class Mammalia; order Scandentia; family Tupaiidae; genus Tupaia; species Tupaia tana. The sequence continues at coordinate 16,285,656 of JAKSZU010000012.1, forward strand.
TGTGTCCATGTGTGCACATGTGGTTTGAGATAGCTATCATTCAACACACATTTTGAACATCTGCTTTATGCCAGCCATGTACTAGTTCACGTATCTGAACTTGAACATGCATTGTTGAAAAAACTAACAGGGGTGAGGGACACCATAGCAGATATAACACAGTACAGTAACACACATGTGCACATAGTGCTGTGTAAACACACCTGTGCTGTGCAGACATACCTCTGCCCTTCCCAACGTGGTCCAGCAGGACTTCCCAGAAGAAATGACACAAGTCAGATCTTTAAACTCTGGAACAATGGGAATAGAAATGGGTTGTTTGTGACACACCTGCTTGCTTCTCTCCCTGCAGAGCCAATCTAGGTCTCCCCTGAGATCACTGACTCTCACTTCTTATCAGCCAGTGAGGCCCAGGCCTCTCATTTGGCTTCAGCAAAGTAGTGAGCAGAAGCAGGGATGGCATCTTGCATCTCTGACCCCATCCTGCACATATATGTCTTGCCTCCATAGCAATAAAAACTTAAAAAAAAAAAACTTTGGAAGAGGTGATATTAAGAACAGGTAAGAAGCAATGTAAGGCAGAGGGCCTGCAGAGACAACCTCATTCTCTGGTCCCTGGCCTTATGGAGGCACCTCAAAACATTTGGCCCCACTGAGGATGTTTGAAAGAAACTGGCTTGGCCCCGCGTTGGCACACACCCTCCCCTTTCTGTGCTCTCTTCCTGTGTTGTGACAGATGCCGCTCTGATATCCTTGGTACCCAGCTCCCAAAGAAGAAAACAGATCACCCATCTCTAGGTAATTATAGAGCAACTGAAAGGCCATTTAGCTACTGTGTGATAAGCAATAGAGTATTTTAATAATAACCAATTACCATACATTATAGTATATCATTTGGCATTTGATGATCTACTGGGGTCTCACCTGTTCTTTCCCTTATGGAGCATTTCATGGCTGTTCGCACCTTCCCCAACTGAAGTTGTGTCAATTTCTAATTGAAGCACTATTTTTAGGAAAGAGTTAGGAAAAGTTTGTAGAGGTGGTGTAAATTATATCATGCCAAGCAGAAGGATGTACTCTGCCAAGTGTCTTCTCTGACAGCTCTGTCATTACATTGCCCTCGGCAGGATGGAGAGTGAGATTTGTTTTATGCTCTGTGTTAGCCTTTCAACATTAAGGCACGTGTAAACCTGGAGGCCTGCTGTCCTGGCAGACACGTGGGCAATCCACACAGACATCCACCCTTCTACTGACCATTCCTGATGAGATGCATTCTTGCTGTCTGTTGAGCATGAAGTCATAGAAGTATGCATTCTGCTAGTCTTTCACGCTGCTAGACCGTGGAGCAAGGTTACTGAACACAGGGCCTATTCTTTTCATCTCACTACAGATTAGTATTTGATAAGGTGGAGCGGACAAAGCTGGATAAAGTTGGCACAAGCACTGGGAGATCATAGATGAAGGACTAATAGGTAACTGCAGATCTTAGGTCCAACCCTTTCATTCTGTTGAAAAGAAAATTGAAATTCAGAGATGAGAATTGGCTTGGATGGCTCACTTAGGCCAAATAATTGAGCCAAAATTGGACCTTGGACTTCCACCCAATGGCATCAGCTCCTCTGACTTGCCCCTGTCAGGATCCCTTTTCCTTTTGGAGCCTCACTGTGATGTGACCCTCTGCTAGGAACGTACCTCTCTGGAATCTTTCTGGCTGAGGGTCTCTACAGTCTGGTGAGTAAGGCTGTTAGGTCACCTGGTCACCCTCTATCTCAGCCTGTGACTCCACATTTCAGCTCCCTTTCCTTCCTCTAATTGTCCTCTCTAGCTCATGAACCTCTCCTTCTTTGGGACCCATTGCCAATTCTGCTGCATATTCAACTCCCTTAGTGCCAATTTTTCCACAAGAAGAGTCACATGTAGGTCAGCTCCAAACGAGTTGGGGGGCAGTCCTGTCCTCAGTTTGTGGTACTTTAAGTAGCTATTGTTGGAAACATGAAGTGACTTAGCATGGCTGTTCTGACTATGCCTGACATGACCTCAGGGCCCAGCATGACGTGGTTTCCCTTCTGGTTAACTGCTGACTTACTGACCATTTCTCTCCAGCCTGAGAGTGAGTGTTGATCCTTGCACCTGTTTCCTATGTTGCTTCCTGTCAAGTCAAAGCGTATTTCAGTATTCTCTGAGCCCACCCTATGGGAGGCTCTGGAGTCTGGAAAATAAAGTGTCATAAACAACAACATGGAAGTCCCTCAATCCTCCAGAAGTATGAATTAACTGATTCCTGTGCTTTGGATAGGGTGACACAGTGATGAAAATGTGAGTGCCTGCCCTCATGGAGCTGTCAGTGTAAGCTCCATCATAGACAAATAAGCAGTCACAATCAGGGGGGCAAGTTTGTTAAGGGGCCGTCTCAGCTGATAAGAGGAAACAGCAAGGGCATTTAAACCTGGCCTAACCATTAGGAATGGGGCAGAGCTGGCTAAAATGGCACCCGCATTAAATTGCAATGTCTAAGCTGAAAAAGAAGCAGTTCTCCAGGCAACAGGAGTAGATGTGAATGCTCATGGTGGGACTACAGGGTGAGGGGTGAAGATCATTTCTGAGTAAAGGAATCCATAGGTACCTGATAGAAGAGGATGAGAGGAAACCTGTTGAGATGTGGATCAAAAGTTGTGTTGTGTTGACGAAACAAAGATTCCAAGAGGGAGGTGACTGACATAGCTCAAGATGAGAGTTGGGGGTTTATCCAACAGCCTTGGGGAGCCGCCAAAAGATTTTAAGTGGAAGAATGACAAGGTTAGCTTTTCAACTTAGATGATGAAGCAAGTGTGACAACAGGGATGTGGGTAAATGCTAGGGAAAAATCAGGGAGTGATTCATTTTCCCTGGTTTGGGGATCACAGCAGAAATTCATCCTTAGGAATAAAGGCTCTTCCTCTGGATGCATTCTGATGAAGAATCAAGACCTCCTTTGCGCCTGACCTTCAGCCTCTGGCTGAACTTCGAGCAGCTTTCAAACCCATCGTGGAACCTACTCCCTGCTGTGCTGCTACCTCCTGCAACTGAGGTCAGCTTGGACTCTGTTCTGGCCTGTTTATAAGATAGCCTCTCCCCATTGTCACCAGGTTGGCTCCACAAAGCACATTCAGGTTTCAGGTCCTCAAACTGCTTCATTCCACATCACTTGATCCCTGAGGGCTGATGCACTAGCTTAAACTGTAACTGGTTTAAGAAGGTCAGACGTATGACAGGAACACAGGAATAATTGCTTAAAGAGACATCTCTCTCACCTCACCCTTCAAAGATTCTAACTTAGTAGTTATGGTGACCTTGAACAACCTTTTTAGCCCCACTGCCCTCAATTCCCCCAACTGTAAATGGGTAAAATAAGATCTACTCCATAAGTTTGTTGTAATGGTTCAAGGACTTAACACCTGTAAAGCTTATAAAAGTCCTGGTGCATAGGAACATCAGACATTACTTTTACTAAGAGAGGGTCCTTCCTCCTGGAGTAAACTGAAACAGTATCCTGAGAGGTAATGCAGAAAGACAGAGGGTTGGGGTGAGTGAGAGAAAGGGGAAATGAGTAGAATTCCCCTCAGTTGAACAAGAACACAAAATACCTCTATAATTAAGTAAAATGTTTAACAGGAAGTGCTTCCATAGGATAGGGCAGTTGCTCAATTGGTCCATTACTGTTGGCACCTCAATTTTGCAGAATCCTCAGTTCCCTTCCTGTGAATGGTTGGAGCAGAAGAGAAAGCATGGCCTTGGATAAAGGCCAGAGTTTGAAAACTGACTCTGCTTCACCCTGGCGATGTGACCTTGGGAAGCTCACTCAAATATTATCAGTTTCAGATTTTTCACCTGTAATGTTGGCCCATCCCACTACCTTGGAAGTCTAGAAATCAGAAAGGAGGGTCTTTCTAAATAGCTTTGCATGATGTAGTGGTAAGTTCTCTTAGATCTCATATCTACCAAAATACTCAAGAGAAATGTCCTACAAGCAAAAGGAAGACTCAAATACTAGAGCAGAGACTTGATCAGAGATGAACTCTCAGGAAGTAAGATTTAAGAGAGAGAGAGAGAGCACTGAGGATGTCTTTGGTACTCCCTCTTGAAGGACTGGAGTGCTGTCACACCCAGGGCCAAGCCCTTCCTGGGACTGTGAGGGTCAGAGGAACTCACAGGAGAAACACAGACCTCCTTCAGTGCTCTCCATCCTGCAGCTCCAAGCTGGGCTGTCAGCCCAGGAGTCATTAGCAGGTGGCAGGGCCGAACATGGGGCCATCAGTCAGAGGAGAATGTGGGCTGCAGTTCCTGGGATGCAATGGTGCCCTGAGGAGCCATTGGCAGTAATGATGATGGCTATTTAAGCAAATGAACTGTTAATGACCAGGCAGAGGTGAGCTGCCTCCCAGACCAGCTGGAGCCCAGAGTTGGCAAAGGAGGATGAGGTAGGAACAAGGAGAGAGTGAAGAAGAAAGAGACTTCATTTTCTTCTTGGAAATCGATTCCCCTAGGGAGTCTTGCTTGACTATATCTGCTGTCCCCTACACCAGGACTTACCATTTCTTCTCTGAAATATTGCCAACAAGCTCCTGGCTTTCCTGCTCAGCTAAATCTTACCGCACTCCCAACTTTCTTGATCAGTCCTTCCTGTCACATAGCAGAAAGGAATCTTGTTGGAAGGTCACATCAGCAGGGAAAAGAACAGCAGGGACGTTGGCCGGCTGGTGTAGGTCTCAAGGACCTTGGGGCTGGGGATTGAGTGACCCGGGGAGATGAAAATAGTCACGTTAACCACATCGACAATCTGCTACAACTGTGGGGGAGTGTCATATATATGCCAGACATTGTTCTAAACTCTCAGTTGACATTGTTTAACGTATTACCTACACAATCCTTGAAGTGAAGATTGAAACTCCCATTTTATAGAAGAGAAAACTGAGGCTCAGAGATGAAATGACTTGCCCAAAGATTAGGGAGCCTAAAGTTGGTACAAAGCTGTGTTTAAGAGTCAGCAGAGAGGGAACCAGCAGTTAGCGTAATGGCTATGTCACTGGACTCCCACGTAGTCGACCGCGGTTCTTGTCTCGGACCCTGTGGCTTAAAACTCACGCTGGGTGCATGTGCATGCGTGCCCAAGATCCCGAGAGGAGAATGGAGGAGAAGGGATTGTGGCATGGCCATCCCCCCTGGGGGATGATTTCTCGCTTTCTGTCCCTCTGTCTCTCTCTGTCTGTCTGGCGAGCGTACACGCCCTATAGCGAAAAAACCTCTTCAAAAAAAGAAAAAAAGAGTCAGCAGAGAAAGTGAAGCTGTAAGATTTCAAAATGCCAGCCTTTCAGCCTTTCATCACCCCTCACACAAGGTAGGGAGAGTACACTCATGCCCTTCAGGTCCATGAGTCTGAACAGCTGGCAGAAGGCCTCACGTGCTGGAGGGGGATGCACTTGTTCCGGACTCTGCATCTCTCTCTCACTTTGCTTCTTTTCACTGGACCCATTCAAATCCACAATGGTGAAAAATAAGTGTTATCTGATAAA